>OOFB01009603.1:13408-23424 GCA_900323305.1 Trachyrincus murrayi | reverse complement strand
GGTGGCCGAGCCGTAGGCGGTGCCGGGAGGTGCTGTGCCGGGCGGTGCGGTGCCGGGCGGCACCGTGGCTGGGGCCGAGCTCTGGGCGTAGCCCGCCACGCCCTGGCCGGTGGCTGGCGGGGCTGGGGGAGGGGGAGGAGGCGGGGGCGGAGGGTTGGTGTAGGCGTACTGGAGGTACTGGTACTGCTGTTGGTACTGCTGATACTGCTGGTACTGCTGCATCTGCTGGTAGTACTCTGCGTAACACCTGGAGTGGCACGCGGTCGGGGAAAGGGAAGGCGGAGCCGATGAGAAAGCAGTTGATTGTTAGAAGTGAATTCAACCAAAGAATGAAGCCACGTTTCCATCCAAAGCACCCGGAACTTTTAGTCCCAGGAACTACTTTTTAAGGAATTTAAAGGTCCACCCTCGAGAATGTGACGTGATTGTTTGACCAGAATACAACACATCCCAGCCTGTATTAAACCCTAACAAATGTGGCCCCACGCACCTGGCGATGGGATCTGCAGATCCCTCGGCGGCCGCGGGCGTGGTGGTGGCGGTGGGGGGCTCGGGTCCTCCGGGAGGGGTGGGCAGCAGGGCGCGCCGTTTAGGGCGGACCTGCGCCAAGGAACCCGGCACCGGGTCAGGCAGCAGCGGGGCCCTGTTTCCTCGGATCGGGCTGCGGTCCCGCTCGCTTGACGCGGTGGTGCCCGCCTTCCTTCCTGCCTGTTGTTCCGCCAGGACCTACAATAAACACGGTTTATTGTACTACTGTGAGAGTAGTCAAAAGGCAGTCAGTTAAGACGTTTTCACAAGATAACTAGACCACATTTGTGGGAAAAAATAAAACACTAATAAATCTTTAAACAGACCTTCTGGCCCTGCTGAAAGAACTTGGCTCTCGCCGCCTCGAACAGCGCCGTCGGATCTGTGCTCGCCTGGGACTCCGCTTCCACAGCGCTGGTGTCGTGATTGGCCACGTCGTCGTAGACCTGGTCAGCCACCGACCCGTACACCTGGCTGGCAAGGGCCCCGTATATGGCGGGGTTCACCCCGTCCGCCGACTTGGCACTGGTGAGGCCCTTGAGAGCGGTGTAGGTGGGATCGAACGATGTGGTGTTGTAGAAGGAGTTGTGGACGCTCTGTTGAACCTGTGGTGAATTAACCGGTGAATACATTTAAAATGCACTTTTTGCGCCCAAATCTAAATACCCAAAAAAACTGTTTAGAACAGTACATTAAAAAAAAAACACATTTCTTATTGTTAATATTCTACTAAAAAGCATACAAAACTGCATCTACATCAATGAGATGGTTTGAGAGGATTAAACACGGCTTATTGTACTAGTGTGAGACTGACCTGTATGGGCAGTCCAGCGGCAGCGGCTGCAGCAGCTGCCAAGATGGCCGCCTGGCTCTGGTGATGCTCTAGTGACGAGGCTGGTCTGGGGAGAAGGCCCTCTCTGGGACCGCCTGAAGAGCAGGAACAAGCAGATGGTGTTAAACCTGTTGAACTTGTTGCCCTTTGCACATTTCTGTTGAGCATGGCCACTTTCATTTCACTGCACACCCCGTGTATGTATGTGACAAATAAACATCTTGAACCTCTGAACTCTATTCAGTTGGCACCCTTACTCTAAGTGCTGCACTCACGAGAAAATCTTGGTTGCCTAGCAATTAAATGTGCCCTCCTTCACACACAAGCTACAGTTTGAGCAAGAATGTTCTGTACCAGCTGACTATCTTACTGGCCTCTGACTGCATATTATTACCACCCCTGTCTGAAATTAAAGAATATGGTTGTTGCCTTGAAATGTTCACTTTCAAATCAAATCTAAAACAATTCTGAGACTGGTTTCTTAAGGCATGACATTTGTACATGTATTTTGAAAACTATTTTCATAATGCAATTGCTCCAGCAGCTATGCCCCCTACCATACCTGCTGCCATGCTTGCTGCCAAATTGGCAGCATCCATTGAGGCTAGCTGGTTGATCAAGGGCTGGGCCTTGGAGAGCTCCACGGAAAGCTGCCGCCCCTTGTACATGGTCCCGTTGAGCCCCTCGATGGCAAGCAAGGCCTCTTCCTTTCGCTCCATGTGAACAAACGCATAGCCAGCATTGGAGCACAGCCTTGCTGTAATGTGTATAAGAACAGTGTGGGTGACCATTAGCATCGTCTCACAGTTGTCATGTAGATTGAGATCAAGTGAATCAATATTTTCAATGTATTGTAATGTAAACACATCTTAATGATAAGTAGCATGGATATTCCGTCAACATTTTATTCCGACCACCAGTGCTGACATTACATAGTTAAATACGGCAAACACCTATTTTTGTCTTTACCAATAGCAAGCTACCCAGTAGTTCCTTTGACAAACACTACATGCGTTGCTTGGATGATACAGGGAGAATCACCTGACCTTTTACTTTGTCACAGTCCAGGACCCTCCCGAACGACTGGAACAGCCCATGCAAGTCATCGGCTGTGCACGTGGAGCTCAGGTTCCCCACAAACACCTTGGTGGAATTGGGTGGGCGTGCCCGTGACTCCTCCACTACCAGGGGCCTGCCTCTGTATTCTTTCCCATCCAGGTGCCGGATGGCCCTGCAAGAGAATGGACCAACACTATGACCACCTAATTTATACTTCCCTTTTTTTTTTTTACAGCCCACATTACTGAACATTGTGGTCTGGGATTTAGGTTAAAATAAACCAATGCGTCCAGTCAGATGGATAATGAATTGGTATACATACCTGTCTGCTGCGCCCTCTCCCTTTAACGTGATAAAGGCATACTGTCTCAAGAGAGAGCAGGTGTTGACCTCCCCGTGAGGAGAAAATAACTTGTTAAGTTCTTCATGGGTTGCATCTAATGGAAGATTTCCCACAAACAACTTTACGTTGTCACTCATCTCGATGTCCAGCTGACATCTGTAACGAAGCAAATAAGATGTAAGGGTTTAGTTGGGTTTCTGGGCCATTCTTGAAACACTACGGCCCATGGCGCGGTTTTTCTTCAATGTGTTCTGATACACTCGGTCGTCAAACGGTGTGCCAGGCGGTATGTTTGTCATTACGATAGTACGCGTAAAACCGTCTGTGCATACTATAAATGAATTACAAAGACGGAATTCCTGCATCTTGTGTACGCCTGACGTTAGTTGAAATTGAATAAAATATCAGGTTAGCCCCAGTTAGCCGGTTGGCTTAAACATAGCCTAGCTAGCTAGATAATGTGGCACTCCAGGGCTAAACGGGATAAAGGTCGGCAATAACATCTCTCGATTTCGGTGTTCACAGAAGACCAAACGTTTAAATAGTAGACCGTCAATATAAAAAATGTAATTGCTGCGTTAGGTATCAAGTTAGCATATTACAAGTCGCTTGCCATTTTTACATTAGCGTCCTGATGCTAGGATAACGTTAGCATAATGGCTTTGCCAACGTGGTTCAATACGGATGACTTAATCGATACGCCCAAACGAACACGTATTATCTCAAATTAGCTTCATCTTGAAGTTTGATTTGTAGTCAACGATGAACGATTAATTAAAACTGTTTATTGAAACCTTGAAAGATACGTTGCTTACCAAAACGCGGCGACAGAGATGAATTTTCAACCTCATATCCGGTTCCGTTCTTTCTCTATGAAGCTCGCGCTGCGAGGGCCACAGTCTGCCTCTCTGTATGTTTAGTTTAAATACACTGAATGGGAAAACAAATACAATTAAAAGAGAGATATAGCTATGAATGTTTTTAATTTGTTTTACACTGAGGACTATAAACTAAACACTATAATAAATGCACAATTATTATACAATAACATATTATTATTATTATTATTATTATTATTATTATGTGAGAGTGGGCTTGAGGAAAGCTAGGTCGAGTGACGTTTTTAATGTCCCATTACCTCCCAAGGCCTACTCCCAACCATTTAAACTTTTGTCATTATAACACATGATATATTATATGCTATGAATAAGACGATAACGACAATAAAGTAGCCCTAATGTGAGTATGTGAGTAAGTACACCATGAATACATCACATTATCAACTGGCAATGGCTGTGGCCTGTGGGTTACATCAGGTGGGAAGGAGGAGGGGTTACAGAGGAATACGTAGACAGCTCAAGGTATGGGAGCACGTACCGAAACGGGGCCAAACTCATCGAAAAGGTTACGTACATGTAAACCAAAGCTGATGGGAAACTACTAGACCTGACTAAGTTCGCTATTATGTCGTTTTGAATTGGTATTGTACTGGCCCAGTAGACAGATCGGGGGAGAGAGCGAGGTACGGTGAATCAGTTTTCTCATATCTACACACATCTGATTAGATTTGAGTACTTGGTGATCATACGATTTAAAGAGTTGTCTCATAACCAACATATGTTATTCAGTATTAGTGCGTCCCACAGTGACATTAGTTGAACTGCATAAGTATGGCTCGCCTAAAAGCGCGTACATGTTTCACAGGGATGGGCGCTTCTCGTGTGGATTTGGACTCCGTATGCTACAAAGAGCAGCTTCAATGCGTTTCGCTGAATTAAGATTTTTTTAATGAAAAGTTGAACAACTATTACGGCATCGCATTCACACATTTACGTGGTAAACGTGGTCGACACTGCTATACGCTTTGCATAAGGTTTGCCTTACTCAAGTTTACTTTTCAAAGTTTATGATTTCCCTTAGCCTACGAGTCCAAGCTACTGTAGTTAACCAAGTCTGGGCTAGTTTTCCTCCTCCTTCAGGCATGTTTTATTTCCACACAAACGTGTGCCCACGCGTGTGCACGCGCGCGCGTGTTTGCGTGCACATTTGCTTTAATGCTGATGTGTCTCTGCCACAGCTCACCACAACAACACCTAACAGCCGTTCCCTCAAATGACATTCTGCGTGTTGCGTGCTTTGGTATATGCACGCGCGCGTGTGTGTGTGTGTGTGTGTGTGTGCGCATGCCCAGATGGCGCAGGAGGATCCTCTGTATGACTTCCCCGAGCCAGCCCCGTCATCAAACATCAAACGTGATGTGCACCAAAGGGCGCAGGGCTCCCTGAAAAGCGTCAGCGTATTAGACCGTCTGCTGCTCACCCTACCTGTCTGGCTGCAGCTGTCAATCAACCCTGCTACCGCACTACACATACTGCAGAGGGAACCGCCGGGGGTCAGTTTCACGTGCACTCGCATGCACACGCATTCATAGATACAAATGCCCACATCTATATTGATTCCTGCATCTCTTAAAACTGCACTATGTAAGTTTTCCCATTAGCAACCTCTAGTGGCTGAAGTTGTAGCTACAGTTATACTTTTATATTTTAGAAACGTTCTAGTTCAGATATTTTTTTGAATAGAGTAAATAGCTGCAGTATAAAAGTTACATAGTGCAAACGTGTGTGTGTGTGTGTGTGTGTGTGTGTGTGTGTGTGTGTGCCCGTGCACAACTACACACACATGCTTGGGCTTCCCACAGGCGTTTCTGGTGCGAAATTCTCGTACATCCAGGAGGAACGTGCTCTGTGTTCGCCTGACCGACGACAGTGTTCCGTCCTTTGTGCAGCAGTTTGGCATCCGAGAGCAGCATTCCAGTAAGACTCTTCTGATGGGACTTCTCCATAGAGATGTGCTGCTGAATCTGAACTTTTTGTTAAGTATCACCAGAGGTTTGGATAGCAAACAAAAAAGTGTGGTTACGTTTCATAATGTCTATATCAAATTCCATGCTTAAAATTTGAGCAACATTTCTTAAAAATGGTGTATTAATTTCAGGTTTCTCAAAGAGCAGTGGTGAAGACTTTCTTTATATATTTCCCGTCATTATAACCCAATGTTTAAATCTTTACCGTTGCTTCCACAGCATTCTGCCTGGAGTCATCTGCCATTAGTTTTCCAGACGTCCCCAGGCTCATTGCCTTCTACTGTGTCAGCAGGTACTGGTCTTCTGGTCTCTTTCTTCCATGTCATCTTATTTCCCTCTCTGAATGAAAGAAAATCTTTTTTTCCTCTCTATCATTCTTCAACCCTCCCTTCTTCATTGTCTCCTCCTTTATTTGTGTCTCCTTCTCATTCCTCATTCTTCTATCTTGTTGTCATTGCCATATATACAACATTGTCTGCTCCTTTAAAACAATACCTTTTACCGTTTACTGAATAGCAGTAGAGTGTGTTTGTGTCGGCAGTGAGAGTGGATGTTTGTCATGTGCTTTCTGCCAGAGATGTCCTCCCATTCCCTCTGGAGCTACCTGAGGCCATCGCCAAGGCAACCTCCCACAAGCAGCTTGAGTCTATCTCGCATATGGGAATCGGTAGGTTGACACCGAACCTGCTGTATCTTCTGGACATATATATATTGTATGTATATTGTATGTATATTGAAGAGTAACTAACCACATCATATTAACAACATATCTATATCATATGTTATTATGCAATTGACATTCATAATTGGCTTATATTAGTGCTGGGTAATGTTACCGTATCATATGTGTCACCAAATATTATAATTAGTGTATGAAGGGGCATCACCGTTTGTGCAGAAACAGCAGCTGTAACAACCTGTGTTTCATCAAAGGTGCTGCAAAAGGATTTAATTTCAAACCTTTTAACATGCATTGAATGAAAAGAAAAAACAACAATGAAAACACCCATGCCCTTGAATAGAAATGTCCATTGTCTGTTGTGTAGAATTCTGGAGCTCCCAGCTGAACTACCGTGGTCCACGAGAGACTCCTAAAGCCAGGGACCACGAGAAGAAGGAGTCAGGAGCTACAGATAAATCCCCACCGGCTCCTGCTTCTCAGTCGGCCTCTACTGCTACGCCAGATTCCCTCCCCCAACCTCATCCAGCGAATCAGCTACGTGAGCCACCTCAAATCGATGCTGCTGCCAGCCAATCCAAGACCAGTCCCACCGTGTTCCAGAAGTTCTGTCCAATCACGACGCGCAGCCCGAGAGAGCTGAACTGTGGCTCGGACGTGGGTGCCCTGTGCTTCATCAACCCGCTCTTCCTCCAGTCCCAGAGTGTCTTGCACCGACGCAACGTCTTCAAACGCAGCCTCAAGGTGCGGGTTTCCACCGAGACCACCAGCTCGCTCTCACCTCCTCTAGCTCCTCCCCCTCCCCCGCCACTCATGCCAAAAAAGACCAGGGGGAAATGTAAAGCCAAACTCCGGACAGGGGCACAAGACCCAGAGCGCCCGCCACAGTGTCAGACCCCGGCCGAACCCGGTGAGCACTCACCGATCAATTCAGCCAAACGGATTCAAGGCGATCAAGTACAGCCCCAAGATGCCCTTATGGAAGCCCAGCCCGGAGCTCCAGGGCCTGGGGGCCAAGAGGAGGACCAAACGAAGGACCAGGTACCAGTGGAAGTGGGGCCGATCCCTGTTGGCCCAGAGGCCACGGACATGGACAACGATGAGGCCACGGTGGAGAGTCTCCAGGATGACTCGGACTACATGGAGCCCTCTCAAACAGTCAACATCAACCGCCAGGCCTCTCCCCCAGTCTCTCCTTACCTCCCCCCCGCTCCCTCACCCAGGGAATCCCCCTCCCCATTTCTCAAGGGCTCTCCCTCCCTCTCCCCACACAACTCTACGAGCGCCTCTCCCTCGCTCTCGCCCTACCAGTCGCCCAGCCCCTCTCCCAAGCTCCCGTTCTCTCTATCGCCCTTCACCTCTCCCTACATCTCGCCCACGGTGGAGGACGCCTACCATGTACCATGTTCCACACCCTTGAGACTGGGTCAGAAAAACATTGCAGAGGGCGATCAGGAACTGGGAGATTGTGAGGAAAAAGAGAATGAGGAGACCAGTAAGGATGAAGGGGAGGAAGAGATTGGAGTGCTATTAGAACATCTTTATGCGTCCAACCTCAACGACCCAGAATGCTGCGGTTCCCTCAGCAGCTCAGAGGGAGAAGAAGAAGAGAGCCTGTCGCCATCACCCCTCCCACAGCTTGGCGTCTGTCCACTTTCCTCCAGTAGTAACCTCCCCTGAACGCATAATGGTACGCTCCACCGTAGAACGAGTGGAACAAATCTCAGACTTTCAGTTTTGATGGATGTTTTGGTGTGGTCTTGGTGGTGTGTTTGAAGACTTTGCTCAACCGAGCGATACATAACAGCCATTCCTTGGTTGTTTAGGCGTATGAGGAATGAGATAAAGTATTAATTCATACAAAGCAAGTTGAGGATATATTCTGTAATGTCATATATTTGGAGATTGACCACGTTACACATCATGATTCTTACATTCCTCAAACCTAGATCAATATTTTTATGAAAAGTTTAAAATATATTTTTATGTACTGAACCTTAATGTTAGCTTCCTGTTGACTTGATACATTGACACTTGTAATAGCTGAATGTTGTGGCTTGTGTGTCATAGGAAAAGCTTGTTCAATTATTTTTCAGAAAATAAAAGCCCCCAGATTTGATGAGAAAAGTATGGTAATCTCCATTTGTATTAGCCACAATAATAACAACCTCTTTATTCAGTTCCCATGACATTGTCATAAACTCTACCATTGCACATGCAAGATGTATATATTTTGTATTCAATTCTACATGTCACATGCAACCTTTCCACCCTGATGAATAAAACCAAACATCGCTCTTATCAAACCGTTTTTTATTAACGCAGACACACACGTTTGTTACATACGTTTGTGGTTGCCTACCAGAGACGGCCACAGTTAAGTACTTCCTTGACCAAATCAATCTCCTTCTCAGCATGCTCAACGCAAGTTACAGCGCTGTATATATTCATCAACACGTTAATATTTTTAAATCAACATAAGAATTTAACTGCACTGGCAGCTGGTTAACAGTCAAACAATGAACGAGACAAACCAAATTTGAACACAATGCTCATTAAGGTTGGTGGTCAATTGGTCTTTCATTTGACTTGCATCGTGAGTTTAACGTCCTGTTCTGGAAAACCGTAGCCGCTGTGGAAGGCAGGGTCCTTGTAGGTCTATGGTTGCTTTTATGGCTTATTTTGTGTAATTCAGTTCCCTGGAAATATGTCTTAAGTGCATTCTGACTGGTAATGTAGGACTGTATGGTTTAAAGAAAAAGAAGAAAAGTTATATCTGCCAGTGAGAAGGAAGTGTCTGGAACGCAGTTGCTAATGGCACCAGCAGGGGGAGTCTCTTTTCCCGAGCTCCAGAAGGTCTGCCTCCAGCTGCTCTGCATCGTCTTGGAAGCGCTCGGTGAAGGAGTGAATCAGACCTGCCGCACTGCCCTCGTACTCCACCAACTCCACGCCCGCTCCTGGAAAACACACAACAATATCTTTGTAGTACGACCCCAGCTGTTTTGCAATGACTCTTGAACCAACAGTATATGTTACACTAATCATACAGTACTAGTAGCCACGTAGCCTCCACATTAATAAAGTGCGTGCACATTTGGTGGTGCTTGAAGATACTCCATAACAGTGACGGTCAATCACATTGATTGAGGAGCCCCACCCCCTCATGGTTGTTTATCGAAATCACCGGTGATAGGTCAGAATGAAAACCCTACAAGACACGATTGGCCACCCCTGCCGTATGAGGTCATCGTCGGAGAACAAACTCAGAGTAGTGCTCTTGGGCGGACGAGGCTGTATAAAACACGTGTATTAGTACTTTATCATTTACTATGTCTATGACAGCGTACCGTTCACCCTGGTGTTGGCCTGGACGAACATCTTGCGATCCTCCTTCCTCAGCAGCACTGTGTCTCGCAGACGCAGGAAGTTGTGAGGCCCGCTGTCCGTGACTGCGGAGTAGCCGCCGTAGAGCGCCCGGCCTCCCTCCACATCCGCCGTTGCCTTCAGAACCTGCAACAGCCATGTCGCGCACACACACACACACACACACACACACACACACACACACACACACACACACACACACACACACACACACACACACACACACACACACACACACACACACTGTAACCAGGAGCTGGACCAGTCTCACATCAGGACCCCTCATCGGTAACATAAGAGTATAGTGGAGGAGGAGGATACAGTG
>OOFB01009601.1:20280-30744 GCA_900323305.1 Trachyrincus murrayi | reverse complement strand
TGTTATCTGAGAGAGGGACTTTGGCTACTTCTTTAACCGCGTCAGGGCCGAGTATCTCATTTACAATGGCTTTGCAGGCAGGTAGTATTAATGTCTCTGCCACAGTGTGTGGCTTTTTTGATTTGGCTACGAGTTCAGCTACTAAGTAGCTAGCTTTGAGAGCTCTCGCAGATACTGTTGTAGTTTTTCTCATAAAAGTTGCCTGTTCCTCCTTGTTTTTTTGCAGGCGAACAAAATTGTCTGTGTTCTTGCTTTAAGTGACGGGTGTTTTGTTTGGAGATGGCGTTTAAGCTTGCTTGGGACCATGGCACTGTTGTTAAGCTTTTCCCCACACACCAAGCATAACGGAGTCGGTGTAGTCGGATCCCCGGTGAAAGTAAATCCAAACGAAAGATAACTTTCACTGTATTGTCTCGAGCTCACCGTTTTTGCTTTCTTTTGACCACCACTCATATTACGCTCTTCATCTGGGTTAGAATTTTGTCCAGGGCCCAGTTCGGAGTCTTCATTTTTCCTTTTCAAATATTTATCCATCGCTGTTGTACATCTTGTCACCGACACCTTTCGCATTACTAATTCTATTGTCTTAAATTAACAAGGTCATTATTGCGCTACCTACTGCCACCCACTGACATGGAAGAGTATTTAATTACTCCGCCAGTCACTACATTGCAGGCACAGACGCTCAACCATGGCAAATTATTTGCAGTAACTAAATAATATTTTTTTGGACTAATTAAGTGAAATTGGATAATTTCCCACGGCACACCTGACGATCTCTCACAGCACATTAGTGTGCCGCGGCACAGTGGTTGAAAATCACTGGCCTTAAGGCTCCTACCCTAACTGCAGATGATACTACATTTAGAAACTTCATGATTCGTTTTTTTCTATTGATGACATATGCTCTGCCATGCTTTGTGTGTATTTCTTTATCCTTAGGTGTACCAGAGCTCCAAGCCACTGAGGATCGGCTATCACGAGAACGACGGCTACCAGCATCCTTCTCCGAGCATGGTGCGGGGTGTCAGAGAAGTCAAAGCTCTGTTGGAGCGCGCTGGACACACTGTAAGAGTGACATGCTAGTTTGAACCTAATCTTGGATCCAGCAGTCCTATGTTATATAACTTCTGTGGGGACACGGCACAGAGCCTGGGCCGGAAACCAAAAACTGAAAGGGGCTTTAGATTATTAATCTAAATTAATCTGATTTGTGAGACTAGGCAGAACTTGTACCCACATACCATATCACCATGCATTTAGCATGCTATGTATCAGGGTCAGAAATTAACGGGGACTATATGGGGGGCAATGGGGGCAATAACCAAAAAAATGGTTATTGCCCCCATAAAATTAAGTAAAATACTTCTGTATTTTACTCTTTATTTGCAAAGAGGTCCAGATTTATTTTTCATTGTCATTGAATACTGGTCTGTCATGCAACATAGAAAAATAAGGTATTTCCCAACATTTGATCAAATTGCCCTGGAAATAATAAAAAATGCCACTGGAACGTATTACACGGGGCCAAAAAAAGGCCCTTTTTTAATGACCTCCCCTGCTTTGTATGCTCAATCCTGTTCTTCCTGATTATCTGCATATGGTATTTCCTTATGTCTCTAGTTCGTGGCCTTCAAGCCGTTGAAGATGGAAAACACCATGCATGACCTCGTTTATAAAGCCCTTCTTGCTGATGGAGGCGCCACTTTGCTGCAAGATTTGTGAGTTTAACAAACAGCTTCTGCAAAACTGGTCAATAGTTATTAAAAATATATATAATAATGAATCACATAATGAATCTCTCTGGGTTCACTCAAAGGAACAAACCACCCCAAAAAACTAAAAAACACAAGATCATGGGATCCCTCCCTCAACATTTCCAACTGTTAATCTTTAATGTTAATATCTTGATA
Source organism: Trachyrincus murrayi (assembly GCA_900323305.1). Classification (NCBI taxonomy): domain Eukaryota; kingdom Metazoa; phylum Chordata; class Actinopteri; order Gadiformes; family Macrouridae; genus Trachyrincus; species Trachyrincus murrayi. Next base: position 28,831 of record OOFB01009601.1, on the reverse strand, counting down.
ATAGTATTCCACATGGGATCCACAACTGTTAATCTTTAATGTTAATATCTTGATAATAGTATTCCACATGGGATCCACAACTGTTAATCTTTAATCTTAATATCTTGATAATAGTATTCCACATGGGATCCACAACTGTTCATCTTTAATCTTAATATCTTGATAATAGTATTCCACATGGGATCAATCTTGCGGTAAGTATGGATGCACCTCTTTTGGATATTCTATTCAGGCAACAAGAAAGTAGTCCCGTGACATAACCAATCAGTTCAACAACACTTTCCTACATATATTTCCTTAAATAATATATAAAATATATAATATATAACATACAAATACAATATATATAAAACAAATATATAAAATAAGCAGCAGATGGTAGCCAAAATTGTTCCCCACATTATGTATTTGTGAATGTTACCATTGTTTTCATTTGTTATAGCAAGGGGAGCCCGTTGGACCCTACGCTTTCCTTCCAGATTGGCATGGCCAGATTACCTCACGCACTGAAGAAACTCCTCTCAGTTCTCATGAAACCTCTGGTGAGTAATGCTCTGTTATACAAAAAACACACCTAGTTTCAGGCAAAGACAGACAATGTGAAAGGTGCATTGTGTAGGTTTTGCTGAGCCAGAAGCTCATCTCATTTGAAATTTCAGAAAGGCCAGCAAACAGGCAAACTTCCATACCCCAACATTTAAGAGTGGGTTCTTTCACACAAGGGGCCTTTCACACCTGAGCTGTTTGGTCCGTTTTAATCAAGCCCTGGAGCGTTTCCCCCGATAGTACAGTTTGTTTGGGGTGGGCTCCACTTGAAAACGGGGGTCTTGGTCTGGTACAGGAAATAATAAACTTATTCAGCCAGGTATACCTGAAAGCACTCATTGAAATATGGTCGGACTATATAAAGCAATTGCTTGTGGTCACTGACGTTTTTAAATGATTCAATCACCGAATGGTGGAAATGGGGTTATTTTTAATTTGTAGGAACACCAAAGCAAAATGAAAAAACCCAACACCGCACTAAGTTGTTGTTGCTCCATTATTATCGTCCGCAACAATAATTATAAATTGTATTTATATAGAGCTTCTCAAGGTACACAAAGGCACTTTGTGTATATACAATATTATTCACACAACACCAATGTAATATTTTATGTATATGTCATTCTTTCAGTGCTCTCTTGCAAAAGAGATTTCGATCTTGATTTTTTTTAAAGAGTCAGAAATATAAGAAATATCAATGGTTAAAAAGTAACATTTAAACATTTAAAAGGCATACGGTTTAAGTGGGAGATGGAGAGTATTGGTTTATTGTAGCGTTAGACATTGATCGTATACTATATCCAATATTCACTATTTAATCTTGTGACGTAGGATTCTGTTAGAATGACGTGATGCGTGTGTCAACTTATATTTTTCTCCTATTTTTTTCTTTTCCGGGTTTAGTTTCCTCGCATGGCTAAGAACATCGTCCGTCTCTGTGGACTCGGGTGAAGAAGACATGTTTCTATTTCACACTGGCTCCTCCATTTGGACGCATGTTACTGTTTAAGCATAACATTATGTGGTTCTGATTGTTGCCCCCCTGCAGGTCTGTTCAAAAGCAGTGGAAATTGGATGCTGAAATTGACGTTTGTACCTTCTCCCTTCATTTGCACTGTTTGATGAATACAAAAATATGGGATTATTGAAATGTGTTTTTAAATAATGCACAACATAGGGTAAACAGTCTCTCTTTCTCTGTGTCTGTCTCTGTCTGTGTTTTCACTAGGAATACATTCAGGAGACCATAGAAGAATGGAAGAGTTGTCAGCTCGACGTGCTGTTGTGCCCTGTGATTGGACCAGCCTTCAACCACAACTACACTGGCAAGCTCACCTGTACGCTGCACACCTTACCTCGTCCATGTATTTGTGTAATATGTTAACAAATATGCTATCCAAGTGTATACATGTTAAAACTATACATATTTACAAATGGATCTCTTAATCCAACCACCCGATAAAATAGAAATGGTTTAATTTTCATTTGCCCAAAAAACTAACTAACATTTTGGTACATAAGAAAAAGGTAAAGTAAGTACCATCGGTAGTAGTAGAAATTACATCTCAGCAAGGCTTCTAAAAACCATTTAACATTTCCCCTATAGGGCTTGTACATCAGAATGCATCATGGGAGTTTTAGTTGGCGCCATATTGAGAGGACGCAAGATAGTTATAGTACTGTAAAATCCTAAATCAACATAAATATACCGTAACCTAGGCTAATGAAAACTTTGTTTTGCCACGTCTCGCATGTGAAACGCTGTGGCAGTTTCAAACACAACAATGTCTTCCCGTAATGACAAATAATTCCACGATTATTACATAACAATGACCAAAAAAACATTACTGCCAACACAATAAGTAACATTCCAATGCTGCTATGCTTCCAAAATGGAGGCGGTCATTGCGTCACGATGTACAGCCCTATATATATATATGTCGATCGATACTCATTGATGATATTATGAAACAATGTAATGTAAAGTGAAAAATACTCGTGCATAAATACATTGTGTGTTGCGTGAATCCCTGTGCAGGTGCTGTCAGCAGCACCGTTCTCTACAACCTGCTCGACTTCCCCGCGGGTGTGGTCCCGGTCAGCACTGTGACGCTGGAGGATGAGATCCAGCTGAAACAATACAAAGGCAATTTCCAGGACCTCCTGGACAAGCAGTTTGTACAGGTATGTATTTCATAACAAATGTGATGTTATGGCTTTACGATGCCTTACAGGCGTCTACTGTTGCACATTTTCTGTAGACTCCATAACATATCAGAAGATATGTTAAGTCTTAAGTGTTAAGTCTTACACGACAGACGATAAAATAAGACCTTATCGGAACACATTGGTGTATTGTAATTTTAGTCAAAGAAATTAAATATGAGACACTTGATTAAGGGTTTGTTTTGAGTTGAACTTTCAATTGACCTCTTAACAAGCGCACATTTGACCTTTGAGGAGTATGATGTGGATGAGTTTTACTACGAAATTACTCCATGCTTTAGTAGCCTAGTTTCACAACATTAATAGTTGCACAATATACAAATAATCGTTCTTTTGAGCTTATGGAACAAATAGAATAGTAGTTACTGATTATATGAATAACTTAAAAGTACCAAAATTGTGTTGCAACATAAAAAGCCAGGTATTACCCACACATTAAACAGTTGAAGAGGTATTTGAAGAGGTTCTAGATTGGACCAGTTAAAATACTTCACATAGACCTAGGCAATCAGATCACAGTTTTATGAAACTTACAAAACAAATTATCAACAGTAGGTCTTACGTAGGCACACGATAAAAGAAAAATGACGTCTTCAGTCACTGGGTGGCACTCCTGCTCATACCAGAGACCTGAAACACAGATTCAATGTAGGTTCATACCACAAGGACAAATACAACCCATTTTAAAGGAGCAGTGAAACCAAAATCGTTTCTTTTTTTAAACGTGGCAATATGTCGTATATGATCTTCAACATACTAATCTATGCCATTTTGTCACTGCTAATAAAATAAGACTAATTTAGAGAAACAGGTGTCAAATCATAAGTTTTTGTCAGTCTCCGCCAACCAGCTTGTGAATGTTCTACTCTGCTCCGAACTAAAGTCTCGTTCTTTAGGTGACATCGAAGTGCCTTTTCTGAGGCACTTCGATGTCATGACGAAGGGACGCCGATTGCGAGAGGGTACGCTACTGCCATGGTGTGTGTGGATGTGTGGAGCTCCATCTGGGCAGCGGTTGATGTTGATGGCTGCGTGTCCGAGAGGGTTGAGCTTCTCGGACACTTATATACAGTACAACATCGCTCATTATATCATTCATACACAGCGGTAGCTTAAAAAAAGTATCACAAAGTTGCTGTGGGTCAGGGGTTTACTTACACTTTAAAGATTTCTGTTTGCCACTACCCCTCCCATTCAGGATGGTCTCACCATCCTGAATATCAGTCTGGCCTTGGCTGGGCAGTAATTGATTTCCACATATGGGTGCTGCCTTGTGTTGTTCAAAAAACTCCAGCTAATCAGAGTAATGAAATAACTAAATTGACACTCTTGTCAAATCCGGTCAGAAGTAAAGCAAAATACTCCTGAGAAAAGCCTTCAGTGCAAATTTCTGTTAATCTTGTAACTTCGTTATTCTGTCCATTTCAGATAAAACAGTTTTGATTGCTCCGTCGAGGAAGCTTCCGTAAACCTGCACTATGTAACTTTTCTACTACAGCTATTTACTCCATAAAAAATATCTGAACTATAAAGTTAATCAAGAATAAAATGTGCGCATCCACGAGTCAATCCATCCAGGGAATTTTTCTCTATAAATTTGTTTTATTCTGGTCCTAGCTTCGTCTCATAGATGTTACGTCATATATTCCCCACCTTAATAAGAACACTTGGAAAAAACGACAGTATTTTTCAATTTTAAAAAGGTCATGTTAAAAACATTCCGGTGTTACCTAGCTGGAAGACATGCTCGCAGGATTCAGTAGCCTTGGTTTCCGTAGTAAACAACGTTAGTCTTGATGTCATTCGGAACTGTAAAAATCTATAGCTACAGCCCAAGCCACTAGAGGTTGCTAATGGGAGTAATTGGGGGAGCTAATGTAGCCAGTGTACGTGTTTACTGACTGGCTGGCTGGTGTTTGTGTTGTGTCAGGCTGTGGCTGGAGGCGAGGGGCTGCCTGTAGCGGTGCAGTGTGTGGCCCTACCCTGGCAGGAGGAGCTGTGTCTGCGCTTCATGAGGGAGGTGGAGACACTGGTCAGAGAGAGCAGACAGTGAGGATGAAGAGGAAGGATGAGAGGATGAAGAAGATGCACCAGTGGACATTTAGGGCCCTTAAATACAAATGAGATATGTGTTGGATAGTGCTTTTTGAATGATGGCTGCAGAATAAATTGGTTTTCTAAGATGAATCTTGCATTGTTACTCATATGAAGTTTTCAGAATCATCTTTTTTTGTTGTGTTGTCTGAAATCAATTTCACTTGTCATTTGAAGTACATCTGATCTGTGGTTGGCTTGGCTATGAATACGTCTACAATCTACTGTTAATATAGTCATTATTGTCACTATATATATTAATGCACATTTAGTTTGAATCACTTGAAAGGAAATGGTTTTTTTGTTGTGTGGTTCACAATTATTGTTTAACAGGGAATGTAATGCAAATCATGAATGTACCATAAAATATATAAGAATGAATAAAAACCCAACGTTAGTGTTGATGTACATTATGGATGAATGCCTTGTTTATTTACCATAATGTTATGATACATTTTTATTACATAATTTCTGAAAACAAAAGTAATAATTTCCCCATGCTTTAAAACCTGCATTGTTAAAACTGTCAAACAATTGAACATTATTGACAAAGACACAATTAAATGATAGTCATTATTTTGGTTCATGGACAAAAGTGTGTGTGTGTGTGTGTGTGTGTGTGTGTGTGTGTGTGTGTGTGTGTGTGTGTGTGTGTACGCCAAGACGAAGCGCAAGCAATTGTGCTTTTGCATTTTGCGTGAATACTGTGTCAACTGCAACAGGAAATGAAAAAGAGATAAGGAAGACTAATGGCACGTATCCATCTCCCCGTCCTCATATTGTGATTACCCTCAACTATTGTAAATAAGTTGTTTCTTGTTTGGTTTACATAAATTTACATGTGCTCCAACCACTCCCATGGGATATGAAATTGCCATTAGGGACAATGCAACGTGTTTCCCATTACATTCATCCACGCTTGTACTGCCATCTCATTGAAATGAAATGGCTCGGCACGGTTGACTAAGGAGGGCACATTAGACTAGTGGGAGAGCTGAAATTGAGAGGTTGTTTCTGGCATTATCTGTGGCACATATTGAGAGAGTGTCTGGTTCTGGCTGTGCCACTCAGTCAGGGAGCATTAAGCTTTAAGAGCCAACGAAGAGAGACTCTGGTCTTCAGAGGGAACTTGACATTGTTCGTAAATCCTTGGGATCTGAGACAGTACCGACGGCATGCACACACACATGCGCGCACACACACACACACACACACACACAGGAACACATTGTTTCCATTGTATTCACCAATCCCAATTCACCAATGTTTAAGGTACCATCCAAATGTAGCTTGATGGTACCTTAATAATTTGATTCATCATTTCTATCTCATATGCAATAAAAGGCTTTCACTTTTGTTTTTAGGTTCACAATTATAGTACATACCGTTAAAAGAACAATATGTTAAGAACATAAAAATGAACATGAACACACACTGTAATGTTGCATTTAATACAAAAGAAACGTTAGGCATCAAAAGTTAGGCACTGATGTGATATAGCACTACACCTGGCCAAATATTGATCTCCCACACTGGCACCATCCTAACAGCAGTGTCCTCACCTCTCGAGACGTCTCATTGATAAAAGCAGCAAACACCTCATTTACAGCAACCTCAGGCTATAAGCACTTTGAAAGCCATCCAAACACATTCAGGCGCTGCTTGTGTTCCCACAAATAAAACAACTTGCTATGGCCCCAACTAAACTAGGATGATTCTGTCTTAATGTCCCATTTCAAGGGCCAAGGAGCACCGTGGGCTCCCTGGTGCCGTGGAATTGCAGGTAGTAATGTCTGACCCAGCGGGGCTTCCGCCTCTCCCAGATGGGCAAAGCGAGTGGCGGTGACTTTGCGAGCCAAGAGCCACTTTCAGGCAACACATCCGTAGCGGAGAGATTGGCAGCTTTTAGGTCTTTGGTCCATTTCTCCCGAGCCATCTTGCCGGCAGAGATGGCATGCTGGGGAGTACTAGTGAGAGGAGGAGGAAGAGGAGGAGGACAACGGTTTATCAGAGAGCTGATACAGGTGTACAGGCGGTATCAAACAGCAACGCTTGTCAATGCAGCCTTGACCAGAGAAAAGGCAGGACTCTCACAGCTTCCCTTTCTGTGGAAATGTGATGTGTGCACACATGGATGGAGACCCCCCCCTCCCTCTGAAAAAGTAGGCCCACAAATGTACAGGATTAGTCAGTAGCTCTGTATGATTTTCGCAGATTCTGTGACTCAACAATTCGGTGATCCACACGCTATCGGCTTTGAACGGACCCTATCCCAAGTTTCAGAGGCTTACCTCCGTGGACAAGGCACACTCTCCCACTCTTTTTTTTGTTCATCCCACACGATTCCACTTCCTTTTCTGCTGCATACAGGCGTTCGTCAGGCGTTCGTCAGGCGTTCGTCAGGCCCTTCACGGCGCTGCAGTCTTCCCTCCTTTTTCCACACATCTGCTGGGTCTGAGTTTTCCTTTCTTCCCCCCGGAGCCTTGCTTAGCCCGTGGCCCTTATAGCCAAATTGGTTTACATTGGGGAGATAAATGCACTGCAAATGCTCTTAAACGCGTTGTGAAGAAGAAGAAAAAAAATGCAGACAGTGCGTGTCAGGATTATCACCCAAGTTGGAGGGGATGGGAGAGGCAGGGAGGGAGGAGGGGATGGGAGAGGGAGGGAGGGAGGAGGGGGAGAAAGAAGAAGCGCCTCTGGAGCACAAATCTAGGAAGCTCGAGGGAAGCCTGCAGATACAGTCCGTCTCATCCACTTCTCAGGAGAAAGAGACGGATTTAGCATTTGCATGCCCGTCTGTAATTCCTGGAATTATATAACTTGTCGCCAACAATTGAAAACCCCGTGGTATTGTGAAAGTATTGTTTCGTGTGGGTGAGCAGCGTGGCGTGTGGACTTGGGGACTGAAGAACATGTTCTAGGTGTGTTTCCTGTTGGAAGATGCAGTCGGTGCAGAATGGGTTTCTCGCAACACCCATTGAATGGGCCACCCTACAAGACGAAGGAACGCGTTCTACAACATAATCTGGAGACATGTTTAAACAAGAACCCCCTTCTTAAACTCATCTCAAGTAATGATGTAATGATGAAGGGGTGGTGTAGTGTAGGGGCTAGAGAGCAGAAAGGTACTGGATTCAATCCCCAATGTGCGCAAACTAAACGGTAGGCATCCTTGAGCAAGGGGCCTAATCCCTACCTGCTCCATAAAGAGTAGGAATATCTGGAATCATGGGATGTCGCGGATATAAGAGGCTGCTAAAATAACTCCATACGATACAGCAGTACTGTAACACGGGCTATCTATGCCTTTTCTGAATCTTCTCAATCATAGAGTGAGTGTGTTGTAGACCTACATCGTAACACCATATGGGTGAAAAGTGTAGGCCTAAGGGGGGCCATTACTTATACATGCAATGTAACATCACCAGACCCTAACCCTAAGTACTGCCCCATGGCAGGCATAAGCTTTCCAATAAGGGTATTATTCATTGTTTTAACCCCTCCCCCTCCATGTGCACCTGCTGCTGTCTAATGAGAGACACCGTGTTACCTTCTCTGTCCACTAACATCGCACTGTTAAAAACAACAACATACTTCCTGTCACTCTGCCCTTAGGATTTGGTTGTAGAACACAAGAAAAGCCTACAACAATCAATCTCCCCCAAACCACCTCCCTGACACCCCT
>OOFB01009601.1:0-12493 GCA_900323305.1 Trachyrincus murrayi | reverse complement strand
TTCCACAAAGGTGCTATTCATTCAGTAGGCACAATGGCTAGAAAACTATAGCTACACACCTAACGCTCATTGTGTGTGTGTGTGTGTGTGTGTGTGTGTGTGTGTGTGTGTGTGTGTGTGTGTGTGTGTGTGTGTGTGTGTCAAATAAAAATAACAAATCCTTTTATACAAATAATTAAGTCAAATCTTTAAAAAGGCTACTCGATGTCTTTAACAATTATTTTCTAACGAAAAAACCTACTCCTAATTATCAACTGCATGTTTTTTTAAATATTTTAATAAAATGCTATTCAAATCATTAATAGCATGCATGTTCTACAATTTGCAGTTATCCGCGTAGCATATAGACTTGCAGGTTTCACCACTAATGTCATGCTTTAATTTCATTTGCTTTTTGACGTTGTCTATTTTGGGACGGTGATGGTGAGAGGGAAAGATGCAAGGTGGGTATAGGTCTACTCTGCCTTAGCTCTCCTGGCCCCAAGGGATTTAGGTTAGGATTGGGGAGGCAAGACGCCATTTCAGCCTCCAAAAACTGTCTTAAAATGACTGCTGGTAAGAGGATTAAAACAATAATGCCTCTCTCTTCTTCAAGGTTTTTAGAAAAGATTTCTTCTACCGGAGAAAAAGCGTTTAGGGTGGAATCAAGGGCAGCGAAAAGTAGCCTTTAATGTAAAGCTTGCATATTTTGTTGAGGTTCTCAGGTGGTGAGAAGGGCCAAAATCCTAAACTCAAATCGATCTTTGTCCACATTCATACTTTAGAGTGACAAAACACTCTGGCTATGTGAATAGAATACCTTGCAGGCTTTAAGAACTTTTAATGCCTGATTTGTATTTTATAGGCCGATATATTTGCGCAAGCATTTCGAGTTGATATATGCAACAAGTGTTAGAAAGTAGTGTGACTACAACCATCTAAATAATAACCATAATAGTCAAATAATAATAATAATAATAATATGATTATTATTATTATTATTATTATAAACTATAATAGGCTTGATTTTTTTATAATCGTTTCTCTAACCTTATGTTTTTCACGGAATGCCATGAGGCACTGAGTAGGCTAGGCCTAGTTGGGTCTAGCAAAAATCGGATTAACTTGTGAACCGATGGAAATAAGAACTTAAACTGGGGGTAAATCTACCCACTGTCTCTTTGTGGGAACCGTTTCTAAAGCAATTAAAGCGAGAAGGAATTCCTCTTAGCTGCTCTTTCTCAAATCAGCTTTCTGTGGAACTTAATGGGAGCTAATGTCCAGGCTGCCGAGGGCTTAAGGAGAGTGTGAAGAGCGATGGTCTGCACCCCTTTGGCTTGGCGAGGGTCTACGTCATGGTTCCCGCTGTTCTCGGTAACAATCCAGTCTCCTTGTTTGTCTAGAGCGAGATCCTGATCAGTACTATCGTCGCCATGATCCAGAATAGCACACAGAATATATGGCCAACTTTCTAAACCCATATTTTCGCATTCATCTCAAATTCCCATGGATTTGTTTACGCACGCATTGTTCTTCACACGTCGCGCTTGTATTCATACTTCATGGTGTTAAAGCCTCTTCCGATGTTAGTTATCTTCTTTTCTCTCCGTCATCCTGCTTGAAATGACGCTTGACCGTCCGTTTCGCGACATTAAACCCTCAAGGCTGGCGATGCCATCTGAAACTAAACGGTGTTCAGTTTCTAATCAGATTTATAACGTACTTGCGAAATACTAACGTATTTCCCTCAGAAATGTCCCCCTGAACTTCAAATGAGCATTTTGCATCAACATCGAGTACAAAGTCGATTTCTTCAGCTTTCAGAGCACAATACACAATACAAACTGAAAATGTCTACCCCTTGGAAGATGTTCGTCAAGGTTATAGTCTATCTTGGACAAGGACTAACGAAACAAACAACCCCCTGGCGTCCTGGATTCCATCTTATTATATATATAAAATACAAACAATATTTTATTATATTTTGCAGACACCCTAATTTATAATTATATAGCCTATTTAATAATACAAATACAATTGGTATATTTAGTGGTTTAAGAGTAAACAGTAGGCATCAAGGTATTTTTGTATGGATGAATGCATAATAATCAATGAATAAGTGGTTCACTTCCAATACACCTGCATTTTACACTGGTGGTGCCGGTACTCTCTCTGAAACACAGCACCAGCCAGCAGGGCTGGTCTCCCTGCTAGACTTGACATATCGAGGCTGGCAGGTTGGTTTCCTCCCTCTTTCTCAGAGCTAGTCTTTGGTTGTGGGCCCTCAGGCTGCAGCCTCGCACAAGGGCACCTATTGTCAGGGCCTAATCCAGGGGCTACACAGCTTTAGCAACATGGTGGGATAAAAGCCCATCAAACCACTACTTTACGGGGGCAAATCTTTCCTAATCCCTCGCTTTATCTAAACAAAAGGAGTGAAACAAGAGGATAGAAAGAAATTGTGCAGAGACAGGGCAAGACCCAGGGCTAAGATGCAAAGAAGTAGTTTCACCAGAGAAGCTAACTATTTTTGACAGGCTTTCACTAAAGCACGGACATAAAACACACCAGGGTTTACAAAAATGCCATTCAATTTTCTTTTTTTCTTTTCCAAAGTTAAGCTTTAAAACCCTTGGATGAGATGTATAGAAATTAACAAGATTAAAATTTAGAAACATAAATGTGGGAAATTGCCACCTGTCAAGCTAGCATTTAAAATTGCTTAGTTGTTGTAAACAGGGATGTGATCTTGTGATCTGAACCTGCTCGCTCCTCTCTGAGGCTTGTGAGAGAGTATGGGAATTTCACACATGAACACAGTAATGTCTCTACAAAATGAGGGGTAAACTCAATACAACAAGCATACCTTGAATGCAAACAAAAACATTAAAAGAAAAGTGATTTTTTTGGTGTTGGCATTCATCAAACAAAAACACATGGTATAGGAGCAAAACGTGAAACATGAACAAGCACTTATTGCACAATAGCCCCCTTTCTCTATAGAGATGACTTTAAGGAGAGTGATAAAACTGGGAAATATTTCCCATCATGTAAACATGTAAACCGTTTTGGCGTTGAGTCTGGACTAGGAATGTACAGCAGAGTGCTGCCAGAGGAACAGCCATGGCCCATTTTTGGCCTTCAAAGAATTTTACATGTATTAAAATACATACAAATCAATCCTCAAAGTGACAGGCAGTTATAGTGTAAAGACACACAAAAAACACCAGAAAAACGGGATATGGTCACATTTCTTGTCCCCTGTTTGAGAGCTGCCATGGGCGGTGAATTCATTTCTGTCCTTTAGCCAGGCATACAGGAAGTTAGACCAGTCAAGTCGAGATGAGATAAAGACAGGTGGACTTTCTTCTCTTGTACATTGGGCTAGAAACACAACACACACACACACTGACCTATTGAAATTAGGAACCCAATGTCCCTCAAACTCAACACCACAGAGATGTAATTAATACACACAGGAAAGACCAATTTCACTGATTTCACTTAAACCGTGAGTGCTGTTGTGCTACAGTTCATCATGGTGCCATTGCTTAATGGACCCCCACTCTTGTAAATCAGAGAAGCCATTCTCTCACTTCCGTCTGTGTGTTAGTGACAAATCCCCTGACCCCATTTTATGTCGGCTGCCAATTCCAATTTCTGTCTTTGCTCTGCGGCTACTCGCTGAATCCCCAGGTAATGTATCTGCAAAATGACTCCGGAGTTAGAGGCCATTTTCTGGCACAGGGCAAATGTTGCACAGGAGGACCATTTGGCTCCATGGTGCTAGACAGAGCGTCCAACAGAGACGCGGCTCACACCAGTTCACTCTGATTTTGTGTCCATAAACCATCACTGCCAGGGGGCTTTCAATATCTCTCTCCCTCCTCCTATACTCCCCTTTCAGGTACGGACACCGGAGACGTTGTTTACTTCGCAGTGTACGTATTTCAACAGTAACATGCAGTTTTCCTCCCCCATACTTACACATACTTAAATGTATCAACAAAAGTTACAATGTAATTGAAATCATTGAGAAAATTATTTGAATCCTTGTTCTTTTTTTTCATCCAGAGAGGGCCCCCTACTGGCCTCTATATTGTCCTCATACAGTACATAGAGGGTCATTAAGGGATGATAGGCCGGGGTGGCTCGTGATTAGTGATTCATTACACCAGCTTAGGACCAGGATGGAGGTGAGGATGGGTGGGGGTTTGGAGAGCGAGGGGGGGGAGGGAGGGAAGGGGGGAGGGACAGCCATGGATATACTGGCACAGCCTGACAAATTGCCAGTGGATTTATTTGGAGTAATTAACTATCACCTGAGGGGGAAACCGTAAGTATGGCTACACCTCATAGCCTCTCTCCCCTCCCCCCTCTCCCCAGTCACCCGCCACCCAGAAAGTTAGGGAGGGGGTTAATGATAAACCACCAGAAAGATCCAGGCAAGGAACCTAGGATAGGCAAATCATGATGTTGATCTAGAATTTGATCAGCTTTTTCAGTATTTGGGTAATTCTTTAATTGGTGTTTTGAATGAATGAGAGGACTCATTTAAAGGCCCCCTAATTGAAGGCGGCATCCTGTAATGGCTCAGTAGCTGTTTCCTCAACAGTCAAAAAGGACCTGGGTTCAAATCCAGCTGGGTGCGCTGGTACTGCCTCCCACTTCCCACATGCCTTTAAGTGTGCTCCTATAAGCACCTGGTGTTCAGCAAACCTACATTTAATGAATAAAGGTACAATGAATATACATACAGGGTATACACAACACCTTGTGTCCTGAAGTATGGTTTAAGAATGGTCCAGCTCATGTGGCACGTGGTCCTATAGCTCAACTGTTAGCATGGCATTACCAGGGGTTGTCAGGGTTAGGGGTTCGATTTCCACACCTATGCTTAGAATGTATGCACTCACAGTATTGTGTAAGACGCTTTGGATATATATTTATTCATGCCATATATTTATTTATTTATATGGCGTATATGTTTAAATCCTTGGCAGTTCCCTTTAAAGAGCCACTGCACACCACAAATGAAACGATTCTATCCACGATTTGACTCGTATGATCCTGTAAAGAGGAGTCTGTATTCCCATCTCCTGCGTAGTCCCTCCTAAACCAGCCTTCACATCCCAGAATAATCCTCTCTGGTCCATATCAGTGGCACAGAGCGGCACACACTGAACATGGAGAAGTTGATTTCCTCCGCCTGTTTCATCAGATTTGAGAGTGTTCTGAGCCAGCTGCTGAAGTCATTCCTCAATGAATCGGATGGACTCAGTTCAGTGGGAATATAAAACCTAGTGATGTAGCCCCCCCCCCCCCCCCCCCCCCATCCTCCCCCCCCCCCCCCCCCCCCACAACATCTGTCGCTTATTGTTCAATCAGATTGGAGCAGCCGCAGGTCGTCCGTGTCCTGACGGATAGAGAAGCCATATTTGAGTTGTTCTCTTCTTCGGGCGGCAGATTCTCTCATCAGGACAATTGGCTGCCTAACACCTATGTAGGACCCTACACACAGACGCAGACAGACAGACACACACACACACACACACACACACACCGTTTTTTCTGAAATACATTTCCAGTATGATCTTATCTATAAATAATAGATCTATAATTTACTAATTATAGGTCTATTATCAATGATTTGTGGTTGACCACTTTCATGTGGAATTCCCCACCATGGACCATGTCGCAGCTGCTAGAAGTTCCTAGAAGATACCAATCAGAGTGAATATCTTGTAATGTACAGTAGCACTGAGGACAAGCTCTTCCTTCCTTTGGCTGCTGGGTATTATGGAATGAGCATAAGCTATTGTTTTACTGTTGTTCCATAATCTGGGCTTTATGCCTTGTTCTGCTAAGAGCCTTTTAAGACAGGCTTTAGCTGGCAGGCGTACAGTATGTAGCATTAACCCACTGACTGACCACTGGCCTGGGACTCCCCTTCTCACACAGAACAGAACGACACAACACTGATATCACTAATATAGGTGTGACCAATGCACTGTTCTGAGTTCAGGGCTAAAATTAATCATAGACAGTAAGTTGTTTTTGAAGGCCAAATTTGGAATTTAGATCACAAGATGTGAAATATTACTCCATAATTTCCCATCCTGTCTTTTAACTATAAATATTATTGAAGCAGTTTCCCCTGCCACATGCCATCTAAGTGGCTTTTCAGGGCTCCTCCAACAGCACGACACAGGCAGATGATGATTAAACCGGTTTATTGCAGAGTTTGAGATTGGTTTAAGCAGGCAGAGCAGGTGGTACGTGCTGACATGCTAGTGCTCCTCCTGAGTGTGTGTGGTGGTGGCTGGTTTAACCTGTGGGCCTTGATTGGCCAATGCCCCACAGGTGCGCAGCCTCACCCAGCCCCAGAGTCTAATCAGTCTGACTCAGACCAGGTGAGGCTGCTTAAACCAGTCACCAACAACACACACTATTGTGTAATATTATGTCTTAATTGTTGGTATCATTTTAGTCTAAAGCGGAGAGAGCATACATGACTACAACTTATAATCAGCCATGTGAATATATGTGACATTGTTTAGCCTGTTGAACGTTAAGTGTGCAATGTTTGCATCCCTCGTATTTTGTCTTTCCATCTGTGGTAAAATTGTGAATAAATTTGATGCAGTTATTCGAATATTAACAACATATACTAATGACCATAACAGTGGTTGGGTTCACCTGCAGCCCCCACAGCTCTGCTCCCTACTGATTTACAGGTAACCCATTTATTCAGAGTCTCTAATTACAGCACTATGCAGACCCTCTGCAGAGACCACGCCGCTATAGGAGCACTGAAAAAATGAGTGTGTGTATGAGGAAAGCCTGCAGGGCAGAAGGCCCTCTCTGTGGAGATGTAGTGGTTCGCCACTTAACACACCTGATCACACCGATTCCCCAGAGCAGATCAATTATGTTTTATCATCTGGTACATGTGATTACAACAATAAGATCACAGGGAATCATATCATATTTAAACTGATAAAGTGGAGCTGGGAGTTAAATGATAATTATACTCCCTTAACGGGCAAAGAAATGAACCATAGTTGATTAATTAAGTCTTGTTAACACAAGACTTGGATAATCAGTAACGAATAACAACTAAACCCTACGATTTCAACCCCTCCTCCACAAACGTCAAAGACCAGCAAGTCGTTGAGTCCCCCAGAGGGAGTAAGGGTCGTAGAAAAAAGAAAAAAAGGACAGATAGGGCTTGAGACTAAATGGAACTCTTACTCAGCCCAACTGACCATGTTAAGGAGGAGCGGAGGCTGTCTTGTTCTGTCAGATGGCAGTTGGCCAGGGGGACTCTGCTGGGATGTGAAAGCGTCCTCCAATTTAATCCCTCCAGCACACAGAGACAGCAGGGGGGTGCAGTGAGAGAGAGCGAGAGAGAGAAAGGCTGCTAAAGAGAGAGGGAGAGAGAGAGAGCTGATGGATATCTGTTTGTATTTATCTCTTCCTAATGGGCCTCTGATTAGCTCCATGCTGGGAGGGAACATGGATGAGGAGGAGGAGGAGGAGGAGGGGGTAGAACACAACACAACAGAGAGTTTGTGTTTTTTCTGATAGATTGTAATTATGATTATAATTATAATAATTGAAAGATCATTTGTGATTTACAGATAAACCCCGGGACCCTGGTAAGGATGAGGATGTAATGTATAAATTTTTTTGATATTGTAATAAATTGTAATTTATAAATACTCAAATTAAATATTATTTACTTCATGGTGAGATTGGCTGAAATTATTAATTTGTGATTAATTCGGCCCCCCTTACAGCATAGCCCTGTGGTAGTAATGTGACTGCACATGAATATGAATGGAGGGGAGACTTACATGAAAGAGGCAACAGAAAGTGATGACAGTGCAGGAAAACAAGGACAAAGAAACTGGATGTATAGCTCAGCCCTGTCTAAGGTATCGCATGTTAAGTGTGTGTGTGTGTGTGTGTGTGTGTGTGTGTGTGTGTGGGTGGACACATGAATATATAAATGTGTATCCATTCAGAATAATGAATAATGCATTATTAATTATTAATGGATATAGCCCCCTGTGGTTGCTCATATAAACTAGCATCTGTGTGTATGTGTGTGTGTGTGTGTGTGTGTGTGTGTGTGTCTATGTGCAGCCTTCCCAGCTGGCACGGTCACACACACACACACACACACACACACACACACACACACACACACACACACACACACACACACACATTATGTCATTGTCCCAGGAGAGTTGTGCGTGCATGTTCTCTTTTCATCATCAATCAAGGGAGCAAACTGTTTAACACCAACAGTGAGACAAGGGGCCCCCTGACTCCATGCCAGAAGTGGTGATAATTACCCAAACATGAAGTTGTCATGCGTCCCTCCTCCTCCCCTGCAGGTCCTCGGCATCTGCCCCGGTCTGATCCCATTCCCTGCTCCTCTGATTCAGGCGTGTCATTGGGGACATTTGATTTGCTAATTTTAGATATGTGTTTTTATTAAGTATGACACATGTATGAATGTGTGAAGCTAAAGCTGTCGAAATATTTCACTTTCATTTCTTGATTAAACTAATTAGGTCTTGGTTTGTCACTCTGTTTTTCTCTCATCATAACGGCACTGCACTCAAAACTCCTTTGCTGGAGATTGCAGCCGCATGGATTTTTATTAGGCCCGACTACAATCTACCCAAGTTTATCATTGCTTTCCAAGAGTTTGCTAATGTGTGCTTTCAATTGATTTCTACTCTGTCTTGCCCTCAGTTCAGTTTGCATTGCCAGCAATACACAGCATTTCCTACTTTCAGCATGAAGGAGGAGGTATGGAAATGAAGCCTAGGGCTTCCCCCCTAAAGCCTCCACTCAATAACCATGTGTGAATAGTCTACTAAATTGATCCTCAAGCACAGAACCATTGTAAACTACACTTCAAAACTACAAACATTTTTCAATACATTTATGCATAATTGTTTTACATTTTATGATAATTGTAAAAGTACTCTGTTGTTATCGCTCAATAAAGGCCTTGCTAGGGAAGCAGGAAGGCGGCAGTATCCCTTATTACAGTAAAACCACAGTAAAGTCACAGCAGACATTAGAAAACGTGCCTCCACTGCGTTGCATATAGCCCTTGGAACACAAACAAAAAGCCTGATCCATGGTATTGATCAGTTTGTGTTTTCATGCTGGCCCCTGTAATCCATCACACCAGAGGTGTGGGATAGGTCTAATTTATATCATGTGAAAGGTCTAATCAAAGATGAATGAACCTCAGCATGAGAGAAATGTGCCATCATTTCTACCTCTGTGAGTAATGGTGGCTGTGGTTAACCACAACAGCCTGCTGAAAGGGATACAACCAAATACATGGCTTCCATGGCCAGTTAGCACCAGCCTGTATGTGTGTGTGTGTGTGTGTGTGTGTGTGTGTGTGTGTGTGTGTGTGTAGCATTCAAACACTGCGGCTAACTATTACGATGTACTACTGTACTACAGCTATCCTTCATACTTTTACTTTTATTTCACAGCATCATTCAGAAACACAGAAATGGAGAATACATTTTTGTATTAAATGTTTATGTATACCTTGCTAGAAATATCTTCTCCATTCCTTCACTTGGAAAAATGAGCTTCATCCACGATAAATAGTATTAATTTCATGAATTGTATAGCTGTGCAATTTTGATCGAATACTTCAATGGCTGAGAATGAATACATAGGTTTTAATTAACAGTAAGTGAAATAAACATACATACCACATATTGCGTAGCAGATGGCGCAGACACCACTGGGGCTTTAAATGGTACCCATGGAGAAGATATGGGTTACAGTTTTCACTTAGGTTTATAAACACTGCCCTGAGCTATACAATAGCTAACAACACGTTAATCCATTTTGACAAATGGAGGACCATCATGTAATATAACAGTAGAGCCCAGAGGGGAGAGGATGGTAGTGAGTCATGGAGAGAGTTAGAGGGTAGACCTTGTCATAGCCGCAAATATATGTATATATAATATATATAAATATATATAAACATATCTCCTCTTTAAAAAGCCACTTACAAACTCGGGGTGTTTTAAATGCGGCCAGAAATAATCTGTTTCCTCCGTGGCAGTAGATCCAGCAGGGATTTGCGGGAACATTCGGCAGTGACACAGATCTACATAATCATTTTAAGTTTCTACCCGCTCCTTCCCGTGATTCTCTAGCTGTCACTTTAGATACCGCTAAAACTGATTTGGGCTCCCTAATCTCCCAGTATTTCTTAGACTTTAAAAATCTCTAATATCATAAGGAGATTACTTCATTTATAATTGATTGAGTGCATTTGCCGGAGCGCCAAAGTTACCAGAATTAAAGATGCATTCGCATCGGCCTC
Source organism: Trachyrincus murrayi (assembly GCA_900323305.1). Classification (NCBI taxonomy): domain Eukaryota; kingdom Metazoa; phylum Chordata; class Actinopteri; order Gadiformes; family Macrouridae; genus Trachyrincus; species Trachyrincus murrayi. The sequence goes on along the minus strand of OOFB01009601.1, from coordinate 2,124 downwards.
GCAAACCGTGCAAGGCCGGGCACCGTCACTGGGGTGAGGGTTGTGGGGGGTTTGGGTGGGGGTTGGGGTGGTGGTGGTGATGATGGTGTTGGGGGAGGGGTGGAGGCTTGTGTCTTCTTGGCGGAGGGAGCAACGCCGGTACGGCTGATCCGTGCAGATTGTGGAAAATGGGCTCTCGCAAAGTGCCTCGTACGGAGAAGCCACCACCGCAGGAGTGGCAGCCAATGGCAGCAGGCCAACGATGGCAGTGAGAATCTGCGTCTGCGTTGGTAAGGCTCTTTGGTGAAAAAAAGTGAACCCTTTCCCCCCGCGTAGAGATACAGAGTCCAGCTCTGTCTGTTTGTCAGGAGTTGGCCCACGACTCCTGACTGAAGCCTGCTGTACCTGTAAGACTCTACTGCTAGGAAGTTGAGAATATCTTTCTCCTTCCCCTCCATGAAACCATTTTCAACTGCCAAAAGAAAAGCATAACAATGAAGTCTTTCAAACGCTTTTTCCCCCTCCTTTTCCTTAAGCTCGATCTTTGGATTCAAAGCACAAGGAAGCCTCAAATCTCCACAGGCCAGGGCTCTAGAGATCTAGGTCTTCTTGAGATTCCCCTTTTCCCCCAATTTGCTCCAAACCCCCATTGAGCCCTCTTCAGAGGAGCACGGCTTTGACTTCCTTATTGGCTCACCGATACCCCTCAGTACCTGCTGCTACTCCCATTGGCCGACTCTTAAGGGGCCCTTGTTAATACTGAGCAGGAGAGGAGAGCGGGGAAGACAGACAGAGAAAGAGGGAGATAGTGTCTAAAGTGAAAATCCTCCTGGGGCTAAAGGAAGGAGAATGATATTGGCTATTGCCGAGGCCCTACAGCTCACGCCTATTGGAGTGCTTAGTTCTGACTAAAAGAGTCTTGACGTGAGAAGGATGCCACAGCTCCTCCTGCCCAATATTGCAACCCCCCTCCCCCACCACAATCCTCCACCTCTTTAGATGCAATATACCCCCCTACCCACCCGCCCACCCACCCACCCACACCTCCACCTACCCCAGCAGTGGCCCAAACTGGATCATAATCCTCTTAAGGCTCTGCCTTATTAACCACTTGTCTAGATGACATTAAAGCAAGCGGCTAAAGAGAGAGAGGGGAGAGCCACAATAAAGTCCTGGCCCCTTTCACGCCATACACTACTTTGTATTTCACATTTCATTATGTGACAAGTGTATCTAAGTCTGGGGCTTGGGGCTCAACAGAAATTTATTTCAGAGTCTATCAGCCATGGAATAAAAAAGAAAAAGAAAAGATGGCCTTTTCAATGTGTTGACATTTATTTAATTTATTGTGTGTGTGTGTATGTGTGTGTGTGTGTGTGTGTGTGTCCACAGACGTCCACTAAATTAAATTTCAATTAAGATCATTGTATAGACGATGAATAAATTACTTATTTTGATCACATTTTTCAATTGAATTAATTTCTGAATTTCTGAGACATATTATTATGTTCTCTATTGGTTAGGGTTCCTCTTAAGCCGCATTAACCACACACACACCCACACACACACACACACACACACACACACACACTTAAAATGCATGGCCTTCACCACCACCTCCACCCTGGTCTGTAGAAGCTAGTGAACCTTCTAATAACTAATAACTAGTGTAGCTCCAGTACCTGTAAATAAATTCTTCATTCAACCAATCTGACCCAGTTATTGCTCTGCCATACGGTGGTAATTTAGGTTTGTCCCTCTGAGCTTTCTGTGAAGGAGGTTACTGGCCACTACACTGGTATAACGTGGAGGAGCAAAAAGACTTGGAGTGGTCCTTGTGGAGGTACTTACTCACACACACACACACACACACACACACACACACACACATATGTACTCACACTAGCACTCTCTCTCTCTCTCTCTCGCTCTCTCTCTCTCTCTCACACGCACACACACACACATACATACACACATACACGCGCGCACACACACACACAGTCTGAATGATAGGAATAGAATTGCAGTGTACAGGCAGGCAGACAGACAGGCAGAAAGACAGACAGGAGGGCAGACATACAGGCAGACAGACAGACAGGAGGACAGACATACAGACAGAAAGACAGGTAATGAAAGAAAAAGGCA
>OOFB01009596.1:9914-21936 GCA_900323305.1 Trachyrincus murrayi | reverse complement strand
GAGACATGATACTGCCATCCACTAGAGGTAGCAATTTTCATCTTTCAAAAGGGATTTGGATTCTAGAAACACATGCACGCATGCGCGCGCACACAAACACACACACGGACACACACGGACACACACACACACACACACACACACACACACACACACACACACACACACACACACACACACACACACACACACACACACACACACACACACACAAAACGGATAATGACTTGTGTCCATTCCTGAGACATTTATTTGTTAAATCCAACCAAATACATTTAAGATGCCCATCAAAATAATGTATTTAAAAAGTAATAACTTATAATATCCAGCATTTAAAACAAAAGTCTCCTACTTAGAAACAAGGAATACACTTTTAATAACTAACTAAAAGCTTTTAACTTCTAGTTTCCACACTATACTGCCTTTTTTAATACATTCTCAACACAAACTAAGTATCAGCAACAAGCAATTTCAAACTCTTTTCACAGTAACCTTTTCGCAAAACATTCAAACCAATCACTTATCATTTTGTTTTCTAGTCAAAACGTTGAAACCCAAATTAAAATACTGTTTGACTGCTTGATGTCAAAAAAGTATAAAGTCAGGTGTATGTCCATACTTTGACATACAATTGTCAATCAACACTCATTGAAACAGAAACAACAACCTTTGAATAAATAAATAAACTACAGTATCTCTTTAAATAACATTCAAATATTAAAATAAAAAAGGTGGAAATAACACATTTCCATTTCCATTATGAACTAAACTAAACTAAACAAAAATCAAGTTAAAAACATAAAACTACAATACAATATAAAGAATAAAGCATTGATTGATTATTGACATTATACCAAATCGGCAAAAAATATATTCACCTCATAGTAATAGGTAACAATGACCCGTACACATCCACCCCCAGCACTAAAACACAGCAAAACAGTGAAGAAAACTCAAATACTCAAGTAATACAGTGACAAAGAACAAGCATCCGAATATAGGGTTCAGAGTCATTTAAAATGAAATTCAAATCATAATACCTTAGAGAAAATATTTACATTTTGCTGAATGGTCTTTGTTGGCATCATATTGCCTAAAAGCACATTAGAGTCATATTAGAGGTAGTCGACATGAGTCTATGCAAAAATGATGGAACGGGGATTTTATTGAGATAATATGCAACAAAAATTTGCCAAATTGTGCCACATATTCCAAAGAAGGGTCAGGTTTTATTTTTTGAATAATCATATTATGACCTATCCTATTCATTAGGGTATAGCACTGGAACTGGAACTACATGTTTTAAATAATGAGCTTGTCTGGTATATGAATGAACAGTCACCATACAAATGAATTACAAAGCTTTATGTGACACCTCCACATAGACAGTAAATTGTACCTGTTCACTACCAATAAGACCTGTCCTAACTTTAACCTTAAGGTCATTTCCCACAGAGCTCAAGGTAATTTGTTATAACACCCTGAATTGTTCCCACACATTTCTGAGTGGGAAGGGAAATTATTCTGAATAACATCTTTTGGTTATTGGAATAAGGACATTTTGTGAACGTAGCTCTGCAAGCGGTGAACAAAATAACAAACAACTTTTTTCATGTGTCATTTTTGTAGTTTTCACTCTTGGGAACGAACCTCAGGGTTTGGGTTTTGAGTTAGCCAAAAATCACAAAGACATATTTTACCTCCAGAACTCTCTGGAGGTAAAATATGGTCTCTCTGTGCCCATCCTAAGCCCACCGCAACGGGGAGAGAGACGGCGATGTTGCCGACGTTGTCGTGCTAAGCTAAGCTTCTTTAGGTGGCAGAAGAAGAATGGACAGATGGGTGTGGGCGTGGTGATCACATGGTGGTCTCGCTGTTGCGGTGCTTCACCGAGTCATTCTCCTGGCAGATGAGCTGGTAGGGTTTCTCGTTCTCCTCCAGGACAGAGTTGCCCAGCTCCGTGTCCTGGCCCTGGAGCTCCCCGCGGGACAGGTGCTCCACGATGCCCGCCCCGAGCGAGTCGCCCAGCACGTTGGTGGTGGTACGCAGGCGGTCCCTGAGGGAAGGGGGGAGAGAGAGAGATAGGGACATATTGATGATGGCAAGAGCGTTATTAATTAATGTATTCTGATGTAATGTGCAAATATAATCTTAATTAAGTCCTTCATACTTCATTAGTAATACACAGGACATTTAGAGTAATGCACATGATATGTAGAGTAATACAATGGACATTTAGAGAAATAAAAAACATTTAAAGCAATAGACACAAGATACTTAAAGCAATACAAATTATATTTAAAGCAATATGCAGGATATCTAAAGTAATACATGGGATATTTAAAGTCATACACAGGATATTTAAAGTACTACACGGGATATTTAAAGTCATACACAGGATATTTAAAGTACTACAATATTTAAAGCTATACACAGGATATTTAAAGCAATACAACAGGGCGCATCCCCATCAAGCTGGGAACTCACAGGAACCAGTCCACAGCGATGATGAGTGTTATGCCGTCTGTGGGCAGCCCCACCGAAGTCAATACAATCACCATGGTAACAAGCCCAGCCTGGGGGATGCCTGCTGCTCCGATGCTGGCAGCGGTTGCTGTGATACTGAGTGGGAGGGATACAGGGTTGGACACGATTATTAAAGGGGAACAAACCAACAGCACGTAGCATCTAGCACATGCACATAGCATGTAGCACAGTAGTCAAACTACTACAAGTCACAAATCAGTTCTCAGTAATCTAGATCCATAGGTCATGTCACTCTCATTAGCCAGTATATTTGTCGGTGTACATATTAGAAAATATTTGTATCAAGCCGAACATAAATGTGGTATATAATAAAGGGAAAACTGTTATGATATTACAAAATGTCAGATGCATCCAGTAGTAAAATAAAGTAAAACTAGATAAATGTATTCAATGAATAACTGGTTAAAAAGTATTTTATAAGGTTATGATAAATATCGTGTGTAATGCTTATTTATCGGGAATTAGTAAATCCATATTTTATTTACTTATTTTTACTTCTAACATATTTTTTTTAGAATACATTTACATAGAATTTCTTCAAATGCTCACATATTTAAAATCTTTGTCGGCACAAAATGAGAGCTTTGACCAGCTACCTGATGGTAAGGATCTGTCCAAAGTTGAGGTCCATGTCGTTGACCTGAGCGATAAAGATGGCCGCCACCGCCTCATAAAGGGCGGTGCCGTCCATGTTGATGGTGGCTCCCACGGGGAGGACGAAGCGCGTCACCCGCTTATCCACGCGGTTGTTCTCCTCCAGACAGCGGAAGGTTATGGGAAGGGTGGCTGAACTGAAGGTAAACACAGAGTTGAAAGATGAAATGACAAAATATTGCAGAGTAGCATTTGTGTCTTGGATCCACGATGAAAATGTGCCTTAGGTAAAGGAAGGCCTACTTCCCACCATACTAGTTAGCGAGTGTTTAGTTGTATTAATCGACTTCTGTGGCCCTTTCACCTACTTCTTGGGATTTCAGACCTCTAAGCTTGGTTGATTCAACACAGTTTGTGCTGCATCCCAAAAACCTCTCCTTGATCCCCTTCACAACTAGAGGCAACAGACAATTCATATGAACTAAATGTTGCTTCAACAAACATAACAGAGAAATACTATGATCCGAACACTATGATCCGAACACTATGATCCAAACACTGTGATCCAAACACTATGATCCCAACACTATGATCCAAACACTATGATCCCAACACTATGATCCAAACACTATGATCCAACACTATGATCCAAACACTATGATCCAAACACTATGATCCAAACACTATGATCCAACACTATGATCCAAACACTATGATCCCAACACTATGATCCAAACACTATGATCCAAACACTATGATCCCAACACTATGATCCAAACACTATGATCCCAACACTATGATCCAAACACTATGATCCAAACACTATGATCCCAACACTATGATCCAAACACTATGATCCCAACACTATGATCCAAACACTATGATCCAAACACTATGATCCCAACACTATGATCCAAACACTATGATCCCAACACTATGATCCAAACACTATGATCCAAACACTATGATCCCAACACTATGATCCAAACACTATGATCCAACACTATGATCCAAACACTATGATCCCAACACTATGATCCAAACACTATGATCCAAACACTATGATCCCAACACTATGATCCAAACACTATGATCCCAACACTATGATCCAAAGAGGCCTCAGAAGAAAGGACACCCAGATGCCAATTCCCAACAGTAGCAGTTTAAAAAAATTGACGCTCTCGTCTACTCACCTGGACGAGGTGCCCAGTGCCGTGATGAGAGCCTGAAGGAGGCCACCGATGAAGCTGAAGGGGTTCTTGCGGGTCACCAGGAAGTAGAGGAGCGGCAGGACAAACAGGCCGTGGATGAGGAGGCCCATGATCACGGTGACGGTGTACATACCCAGCTGGCCGCCCACCTGCACCAGGTCCTTCATCTCCACGATCTTCCCTGCGATCAGGAACAGGATGCCCACCGGAGCATACCTGGAAGAGGAGGATGGGGGGAGATCCAGACACATGATATTAGATTAGGTTAGGTTAGATTAGATTAGTAATAGTATTGTCGATGATAAAGTCAAAATGAGATTACATTACATTAAGTGTTGTAGCTGATAACAACATGGCATTACATTAAATACTGTAACTGAGTTAGGTATTGTAAGTAACCCTATACTGTCTTGTTATTTTCATACGTATAAAGCATTTAACTTGGAGAGAAGGATTCTTAGGCTGGACACATTAGAGGATGTTGGGGTAAGGCCTGCTGCCTTAAATGAAATCCACTTGAATCCAGCTAGACAAGGAGATCCAAGAGCCTCTATAATAATAATAAGCTGACAACATGAAATAGAACTACTTGGAGAATTTAAACATTATTATGGATTATGGATTCTGATCACTTCCCATCAAGCAAGTGTGGCAACATGCAAGGTTTAATAATATATAGAACAAGAGAGACCAGCAGAGTCCAATAGCTTAAGATGGCGTGTGTGTGTGTGTGTGTGTGTGTGTGTGTGTGTGTGTGTGTGTGTGTGTGTGTGTGTATGTGTGCATGCAGTGTGTGTGTGTGCATGTGGAGTCTCCACTGACCAGATGATGACGGCTACCAGCCTCATGATGGCTTCGTTCAGGCTGTTGAAGAAGTCCCTGAGGGCCTGGCCCTGCTGCTTCATGTTGCCCAAGACCAGGCCGAAGCAGATGGAGAACACCACCATGCCCAGGGCGTTCACCCCGTTGGAGGAGCCAGACACTGGGACCGTCTCCACCACCGTCTCCTGTGGGGGAAAACCAGGGTTGAAGACGTGAGAAATCCTGGGAAGATGCTTGTAGAGAAACGTAGAGAACATGACAAATGCTTATGCTTATGCTACATTTTACAAGATATTTTATTTTGTATCCTGATTATAATGATTATTCAATAATGTTTAGTAATCCCATACTAATGATGATTAACTGATTAATCACACAATCTTTTTTTTAAATATTTTTACGATGGTTACTTTTATTTTATTTATAGATCTTTGTGGATATAACTGACCTCAGACCTCCTCAGTAAACTGTCAGTGTGTGAATAAAGTCATTTCCCCACCTGGATGGTGTGCAGGACCCTGCTGAGGTTGACACTGAGGGCAGACTCGCTGACGTTGAGGAAGTCTGTGAGGTTTAGGGCCACAGTGACGTTCCTGGTGCTCACCGTCTTCTTGTACACGGTTTTATACTGCAGGGACAACAAGGGAACAGCGGATGCCATTTAGATTTTAAGCCTGAAATCTGTACATGTGTGATATAAGTTACATATAAAAGATAAACTTGTGGGTTTGTTTTCTGAAAAAACAAACAACAAAATATTCAAATAAACAAACAAGCAAACAAGCAAGAACGCAAGCAAACAAATGAATAAATAAATGAATAAAATGTCTTGAAACTTGAAATGTAAAAAATGTGATTGAGAATAATCTCACCTGTTTGAAGCAGGCCTCCACCAGGTTAGGTGGAAACATGTTCCTAGAAATGTGTACAATGATTAGATTAATGTTAGGGTCATCTCAAAACATCATTGATCAAGATTCAAGATTCAAGATGTTTATTTGTCACATACATACACGGGGTGTGCAATGAAATGAAAAACAGCTTTAATATCCACATCTGACCTGATCTCATCTCATCATATCATCTATATACTAACATATATCACCCTGTAGCTCCCACATCTGATGCGCCAAGCATCTCAAAACAACTACCCAGAATCCTTTGCTTTGTGTATGCGTCTCCAGCTGTGCTACCTGATGAGGTCCAGGAAGGCGTCCGCTGCTTGTACTGGCTCTATGTTCCCACTGGCCACCACGGGGCTGTCCCTGCTGCCCTTCCCTGGCCGGATGATTATCACCATGACGATGCCGATGAACACGGCGATCAAGGTGGTGACCATGTAGTAAACAACGGCTCGCACGCCCATCTTCCCCGAGGCCTTGCTGTCCAGAGAGGAGATACCTGGGCTCACAGAGGGGATGGAGTCAATGGATGGATGCATTGATTTGATTGATGCTGTGGTAAATGTATAGCTGTAAAATCTCATGAGAATACATTGATTGCTCTTGGATAAAAAAAAAAAGCTTTTTCTGGAAGGTTTTTTCTTGAGTTAGTGTATACATTGTTAGCATGGGTGGCCCCAGCGGGAATTGAACCCCTAGCAACCCTTGTTTGTAGAATAAAAGTGTGAGTGTGTTAGTACACTGTGAACACACGTGTGTGTGTGTGTGTGTGTGTGTGTACCTGTAACTAGACTGGAGATGATGAGCGGCAGCACCAGCATCTGTAACATCCTCATCAGCAGCTCCCCAGGGAAGGAAAAATACTTAATGGCCCTCGGGGACAGGTTGTGGGGACGCAGGGCAAAGCCCAGCATCACACCTACACATACACACACACACACACACACACACACACACACACACACACACACAGAAACACAAACATGCACATGCACACACACACACACACACATGCACACACAAATACACACGCACAAATGCAGATACGAAGAAAGTTAAATTGTGTAATATTTACAAAATGAAATGTATTAAGTTATTTACCAAAACAATTGATCATTTAATCATCACGACCACCATCATCAACATCATCATCGCTCCCCCATTAACCAATAGTAAAGCCCCATCAGACTCTCCACCACCACTGACCCAGAGCCACGGCGGCCACGGTGAACAGTACAAAGAGGTTCGTCCTGAGGAAGCTCCTCACGCCCTCCCGGGTGACGGAGCTCATCCTCTCCTTCAGGCTGCCGCCTCTCCTCTCCATGGCCCTGCGCAAGCGGCTCCGCACACCCCCTGCTCCTGCTCCTGCTCCTGCTCCGCGTCCTCCTCGCTCCGCTCGGGACGGTTGGTCCGCGTCCTCGTTCAGAAAGAGCGTGCCGCTGGTCGAGGGCTTCTCATTCATAATCAGCTCCAGCACCTGGTCCAGCAGGCAGGTCTCGTGGGAAACTACATGGAATAGATGTTGAATAGAAATGTTGAGAGAGAGAAAGGGATTTGCGTAAAGTATGGCATGATAGTGTGCAGTTGGTGAGTGTTCGATCCCCGATGTCCACAGACTACCTGCAGGCATCCTAGAGCATGATTGCTCCTCATGTGTCTCTAAATTCACTGTATGTCACTTTGGATAAAAGTGTCTGCTAAATGCTAAAGTAGTAATAGTAAGTAATAGTCGCTTTTCATGAATTTGTTCACGAATGTAGTTTTCCTAGATGGACATGCTCATTGACTCTGCTGCTCCATGCTCAATGGTTTGTGAATACACACAGAAAAAGTCAGATTGTCAAACAGAACCATTTTGTTGCTGACTAAATGAAGCACGCCTGCTGACTGAGTTAATGCGTTTGAAGTGTTAATTCAAACGAGTGCTTGTTAGATTGGGAGCATTTGGAAATGCATGAGAGTAGTCTCTCAAGTCTAGCAGTGGAAAATGGAGGTAATCTGAAACAACTTCAAATTTGACAGTAGAGTAGAGTTCTTAAGTACATATTTGTTTTGAATGAAGTGATTAAGTAAAATGTAAAACCTTAAAAATCAAACAACCTATACTCCATATTATACAGGACCTCTCGTACTATAATAAACTCATAAAAAGAGTAAACCAGCTACATGGCAAAACAAATCAAAACAAAGAACAATGCCGGGAAAACATGGATGAGTTATAACATATCTTGTGGGTCTTATTGTAAAAACGAGGGGTAAACCATGAAACCAATGCATGTTGAAATCGGCCACGCGGTAATTGCATTACTGTGGAACTAATTCAACACATATGTGAGTAGACAGTGACCTTTCTCAAGCACCGCAAAAACACCCAAATCAGGACATCCATCTTCAAACAAGACACTCGATTGTTGTTCTTAGCCAGCTACATTTAATCTCAGTAGCACGTTAAATGAAGTTCTTACCTTGTCTAGTTCAGTCTGTCAACAGGAAGAAATGGTCTCTTCACTGTCTGCTACACTGTCCACTATCAGCGATGGCACAGCTAATGCAGCCAGTAAATGTAACGTGTTGTAACCGCTGCTTTACATACCCACAACATCATAATACAACCCCCCATCAACTCAACCACCATTATGATTTTACTTTACACCTCCACACATAATAACTATGCTTACAATGCAATCCATAAAAATGGACCAAATATAGACTATATATTATACATTTTTTGTGGAGCTCTTTTCTATCGATTGTCTTTTGTCCATTGTTCTGAAGTGAATCTAATCCTCCAAACAATGTTGAACAGCCATTGATGAGTGGGCTGTGGGATGACCCCAGATGACCCGACCCATAATTCACTTGCAGATCAGAGGCAGCAGAACAGCCCGCTACTCCTGTTACACTGTTGTCAGTTTTGACTGATTATTGTATTGAATTGTATTGTGTTGCATTGTGTTGTTTTTCTTCTCCCGATTACTGAGAACTACTGTGAATTACTGAGCTTAATTCGAAGTGGATGTTAAATGTTGTGATTGAATTGCCATTCCTACATGAGGATATATTAAGATGCTGAGATAGATAAAGTGCTGGAAAAAGTCATTTGTGGAATGAAATGCTCTTAGGAAATCATTATACTAATTAAAATGTATTAAGCCTATCAAGGTTAGACTGTAGCTGTTTAAATAATAATGTGAACAAAAGACAAACTAATTATGCATAAATAAATGTTTTTGAATTTGAAATTCCCTGTCCATTCGTCAATCTGGTTGCCTCTAAAAAAATGGAACATGAACTTCTTAGTTTATCATATTTGCAGCATTCTACATATAATGTAATGCTACATGCTACATGCTACATGGGCTTCATAAGCTAACAGAGTGCAGAGTGGGGGGTCTCCTATCCCCTGTTTCTCTCTCCCAGCAGTTGGACATTAAAGCTGCATGAACCAGCTGGGCCAGACTGGGCCTCGTTGGTGAGCACCAGCATCCCTAGACAGATTTAGAGTTGTATTCATGACAACAATGTGATCTATTGCCATGGATTCAACATATAAAATATAGCTAAAGGAACAAGAAAGAAGAAAACCCTTTGAATGTCAGAGCTTTGAGTGAAGGAAATTAGCAGTACATTTAGGGTTTAGGCAAAGACTAAAGTAAATATTAGTCAATGTGATTTAGTTGTTGTAGTCATATTGATTACTCAAAGCAGATCACAAGTAATCTAATTACTTACAGCGTGTCCCTCACCCAGATACACTGACTGCAGCTCAGGTACCAGCCAGCTTGTTGGAGGGCAGAGAGCTGTTATATGTTTTGCTCCATAACATGATCAAGGCCTGCAAGGCCTGCTAGATACAAACATAAACCTGGTAACCAAATCCTAATTCATGAACAAAATGTGCAACTAAATGGGCACGTTGAGGGGCAGGAGTGTGTCGTGGCTCCCAGCCACAAGGTGCTGGGTTTGATCCCCAATGTATGCAGTCTTCATGTAGGCATCCTTGAGCAAGATGCCTCGCCCTTACTTGTTCCTTAATGACATGTATCTGAAATAACTGTCAGGTTGGATAATAGTCTGCTAATTGGCTAAATAGTAAATACTAACCAAATATAAACAAACATTTACATATACATATTATGTAAATTAAAAAGACCACACAGATACAAAATTATATAAGAAGGACTTGCCTGGAATATATCACATGGAAAACCATCTGTGCCGAGGTGGTATTTCACATGAACAGAAAAACTCTTGAAACTACATGCTAAAATGCACAGGAACAGAAGAATCTCATCTACAGCTATTCATTACATTGCCTTTATATAAAGCTGCTCTTGGATTACCAAAACCGATTGACTTGTGACGTCAGAAATCCCTTGACCCATAAATAGATTACACTCATTATTTCAAATATATTTTTTGCTACCATTTAAGAGATAAATATTATTTTGTCAAGTTTTATATTTTGATATACATATGTTTCAGTCATTCCTGATACATCTTTAGCATTTTCACTTTAAAATGTGCAACAATAAAATACACAGCACTGATAAAAAACATTTCCAACACTTTCCTCAACTGAAGGTCAGCATTTGTATATATACTCACCACTCATGGTCTCCTAACAGTTGAAAGTCCCTTCCAGTCTAAAGTGTGTGGTCTATGGAGTGGTCAAAGGGATTCAGGGGAGGGGTGTGTGAGTGTGTGTGTGTGTGTGTGTGTGTGTGTGTGTGTGTGTGTGTGTGTGTGTCCAGACCGTATGGCCAGAGTGAGCAGAGATCTCACTCTGTTGCTTTCATAAGCACATAGACATGAAAAGACTTCTCCTCTCCTGCTGGCTGACATTCTCACACCTCAGTGAATATGCACCACGTACACTCTGACTACACACACACACGACTGCATACACACCTGTGTGCACACGTACATATACACACACATACACATAGACACACAAAACTTTAAAAAACAAATTCAACATCTCTTCACTGTCTCTCTCCTGCTCTCTAACTCTCACACACACACACACACACACACACACACACACACACACACACATCAATGATATGCAATCCTATGTTAATATTAAAAGGTAATATTGTACTATAACTGTAATTAATACTTGAAATAGGTCTATAGCCTACCTAACCAACATTCTCAATGTCCTCTTGAAAGTAAAGGTAAATAAGACAATTAAGATGTATTTCCTATACGTTAAAGTGACCAATTCTAGGGAGATACATAAAAAGAGTGATACACTAGCCCAATAGCCTAACTGTAATAACCTTGTAAACTCATCTCTCAAATCTCATCGTCAACATGCATCTAAAGTTACGCTGCAGCCTATATAGATTATTACTCATAATAGCACGGTTTGTTCGACCTTTTTTACACAATGAAATAAGTTAACATCCATTACACACGGTAAGATAAGAAACAGATGGTCGACACGAGTCTGTCTATACAATAAAAATAAAAAGACAAACGGGTACCCTGCTTCTCTCAAGCTGTCATGAGTTGACGTTGATGGGCAGATGGACGGTCCTCGACACAATCGACAGGTGTTTTTCGGCAACCTGAAAATCAATGCAAATAATAGGCCTATGCATCAAACATATGGAAGTTACCAATGCAATTATTTAGCCCACCTTTAAAGATACAAGAAATATTCTTTCGAAAGTGAAACACGTTATCCAATAACCGTCAACAATCAAGAGTTGCATTAAAACAATCACTGGAAAAAAAACATCAGCTTTACGCATAGCCATACCTCATCCAAGACGTTCTGAAAAGCGTCTTTCCTTTATCTCCACTCAAACAAAACAAACTAGTCTTTCCACTAATCGTTTCGTGTAGGCCTATATCTTACACTTTCTTTTCTCGTTTACTGGATAACCAATCGCGTTTTTTTTTCCTGAGACCCCCCCCCCCCCCCCCCCTCGCCGA
>OOFB01009586.1:0-13181 GCA_900323305.1 Trachyrincus murrayi | reverse complement strand
TCCGTACCGGACAGACAAACCGACGCTCGTTCTGGGCCAGAAAGTCGGGAAGTTTCTAGAATGTTCTTCTTTTTTTTTTCTTTTTTTTCTTTAGAAGCATCTCCAGAATGTATTGAGAGAGAGAGAGAGAGAGAGAGAGGGAGAGAGACAGAGAGATGGAGAGAGAGAGAGAGAGAGAGAGAGAGAGAGAGAGAGAGAGAGAGAGAGGTAGAGAGACAGAGAGATGGAGAGAGAGAGAGAGAGAGAGAGAGAGAGAGAGAGAGAGAGACAGATGGAGAGAGAGAGAGGGAGAGAGAGAGAGGGAGAGAGAGAGTAGAGAGAGAGAGAGAGAGAGAGAGAGAGAGAGATGTATAATTACTAAGATGGGGGGGTAGATGGGGATTGGAAGTTGTTGTTTTTGTGTGTTTGTGTTGCTCACGCTGTAGGAAGCCTTGCCTCAATGATTTGCACAGCTGCGTAATGGTCCTGACTGGCCATGAGGAACTAATAAAAAACACACACAAAAACACAAAGTGTCAAAGATGTGCACTGAATTAAAACTGGCGTAATCCTTAGCAGCCGGTTAAAAATGTTGTTTTTACTCTTTAGTAATTTAGCACTTTTATTCAAGGCGACCGAGAGTGAATTTGAATAATAATAACAATTATTAAACCTTAGCAGCCGTTTAAAATTTTTGTTTTTGCTCTTCAATCATTTAGCACTTTTATTTAAGGCGACCTAGAGTGAATTTTAATAATAATATCAATCATAGTTTATTTAATTTATAAAGCGCTTTTCAGTCCATAGTGACAATGTGTATGTGTGTGGGCAGATATCACACCTCATCCAGTTTCTGGTTGAATTTGAGATGCATGTCATGAAGGAGCAGGTGGGGCATATGAGTGTTCAAGAGGGCCTTGAAACCGGTACCAAACACCCCAGCAACTACATTGTATCTTGTCCCTTTTTCACTTTACTTGACACACATTGACATCATATCGTGGTTGTTCTAGTTCTAGTTCCAACCCCTTGTTCTGTTGATCCGGGAAAATGTCTTCAATTGAACTTGTTTCACAGGCTTTGGTCGTGGGTTTTACTATTTACTATTTTGTCTTTTTAGCAGACTAAGTTAAAAAACGAATTTGGGCAATGATATTTAGTGCTTTCAATGATTAATGTTATTTTTTTACGTTAAAATAATAGGCTTATAATAGGCTTATAATAGGCTACCATGTCAAAGTGGATCAAAAGCGTAACACATTATTTAAGTATTAAGTCATGGTTCCACTAATTATTGAAACTTATTCCACAGCTTTGTTAAATACTTGATTCTGATTGGTCAATAACGTTCTGACAGTGTGCATTCATTTTCAATAATGGGACACCTCTGCCTTTTAACAGTTCGGAATCAATGCACTACAAATCCAAAATGATAGAACTATTGACCTGGTGTTGCTTGACAACGCAAAAACAATATGCCCAAAGCACCATGGAAGAATATTTTAATTTCAGCTGATTAAGTCGCTAAAAAACCAATAACATTATCGACGAAAGTAACTAATATCTAATCACAGTTGTTAACTGTGGTATAAGCGGAATAAACCACTCCAGGCTGTCCCGTTATTGGAAAATAATGTACGACAGGGGGGTGGTGATGCCCACGAGGTGAAGCCGAGTTTGCTTACCACCACACATAGTTACAGTTAAATAAGCTCATGAGCTCCTCTTGATTACTTTTTGTAATAAGAACCACTCAATCTTATGGGAAATGCAAATGTAATATATTCCAGGAATACAACCACCTGTGGCGTCTGGTTATATCCCGCAATTATTTTGTTTTTCCTTCAGAATGCGTCTCCTTTCAGGTTTTTCCCGCTGCTGAGCGGTCTACAGAGACCTTCCTCTCCCAGCGCTGTAATTGGACGCCGCTGATTGCTTTTCATTTTGGCATACCTCCATTTTGACAAACAATCAGCTTTGTGCTCATGAAAGACTATTTGTTTGCGTCAAAAACATTTTTAGTTTAGTCACAACATGTCCTCATCATCCAGACCAAGGTTGAATAGGAACACACACACACACACACACACACAGACACAGTAGCCTACATTGTTTTTTTATGACTTGCTTCACACAATGCACACAGAAATTTTTTTATTGTATTGGGAAGAAGGGCAAAGAGCTGAGAACGACACAAATAAAGGACAAATGATGTATTGAGTTAGGATACACGTCAGTCACAGGGGATGTCTGTTGGCCCAAGAATATCACACCACACTATAGTGGGACACTTGGTTCACTCGCATCCCAGAGGGTACTAGCACTGTCGTACATACTGTATGTAACTTACCTATATAACTACAATATCTCATCTGTGGAACCCAGAAATTACTTTTATGGGATGTTCTATCACTGCCTAGTCCAAATTGAACACATGTTCAACTGACATTGACATGTGGGCAATAGCAAATACATCAAGAAAGACATTTTTATGCCCCATGACCTTCATTCAGATGTTGCAGATCTGACATGAGCCATATGCCAAATGTTGCTAACAAGCCGAGCCAAAAACATTTTCTTAAATCTGTTTACAACCCCAAAATAATTTTATAATCTACTTCGTCAAAACCCCCAGCATGGTTACGTAACGATCTGTGATCCGGAACGCAGATCTGCTGATGAAGGAGTCAGGGCTGTTTACACAGAGCCCGGGAACTCATGAGTGTTAGCATTACACACACAGTTTGCACACAGCATCACACAGTGAATTTAGCAAGCGGTGCTACGGCAGCTAGCGTACCTGTTGAGATGTGTTTTGATACAGTCCCATGGTTGTTGAGAGTCACAAGAGAAGAGTCAATGCAACAGTAATGAGAAAGTAAACACACACAGTCCAGGCCAAGCCAAAAAAAATACCCAATTCATACAATGACATTTAGTGCTTTGAATGGTTGAATTGTTTTTGTAAGTCACAAACATATGATTTAAAGAGCCATTATGAGGATGGTTCTGCTATTTTTCTCGCATTAGTTTCCATTCAGTTTTTATTGACAGGCAATTGAAACATATTTGTTGCTTTCTATATAATTATTTCAAATACTTGAAAAAAAGTGGACCAGAATAAAATGATTTATAGAGAACAATTCCCTGGATGGATTTACTCTGTTGTTGTTCTGTTCTTGAGAAATTTTCTAGTTCAGCTATTTGAAAGGTACATAGTGCAGGTTTACATACTGTTTGTGGGTTTGAATTTGGCAGGCCAGGCTATAGTAACAGTGTAAATGTTATGATTTTTCTCATGTTTTATGCAGTCCACAGTTGAGATACACGGAGAGACGCATCAATGCAACAAGCTTAATACCCACTCATTTACACTCCTATGTACATCATTTTTGGGTTAATTTGACGTAATGCCCAATAGTAATTACAGCACCCACATCATTGGTGACACTCGCAAGGGGGCTAATCTAAAATGTCTGTTTCACGAAATAAATAACAATATTCTGCCTGTTCCCCACAGCACGTTAAGTGTAATGGTTTGACTGAATTGCGATTGTTTTCTTAATTCACACTGATACAGTTAATTACACAGCAACACGTCTTGCATGGCAGGGCTCGCAGCGTCAGAGCTAACCACGTATCCATGGAGAATGCAGAATGAGCTATTTGTGAATATCCCTCATTAAGCCAGCTAAATGATGGGCTAATCATGAGCCTAGCGTTGGGATGGTTAGCGAACCGCTGGAGTTGAAGCTACTGTGCATTTTTCAAATTGACTACATTAATAAATGTAACTAACAACACACTATACAATTACATTTACTACACTACACTAGGTTACTACTATATTTACTAAACTACACTACACAACTATGACACTATACTACTACTACATTTACTACACTACAACTACACTGCACTACACTACTACTACATTCAACACTTTGATGGAATTGACACATTGTGGACCACAGTGAAAACTTTTGTGACATTTTTTTGGTGTGAGCAAAATGACAGGCGGCGTGTGATCGAAGGTATGATGTCATCCTGCCGGCAGCCTGACTAACTAACGGTTCATTAACAATTAACAAGTAATTACAATAACAATTAGTAATCATTTATACATTATTTAATAGGGTTAGGGTTATGGTAACCCAAACCCCTATGATAATGCTAAACCCTATGCTAATGCTGCATAATAATTCTTATTACTGCATTAACTAATGTTAATTCATGGTTAATGAATGTACCCTTATTGTGAAGCGTTACCTGCTCATGACCATTACACGCGACTGATTGGCTGCTGAGTGACGTATCTCTTTCTGACTTCAGTCAAGTGCTAGTTTCACATGAGGGAACATGCTCTGTGAAACAAACACAACTTTTGATATGTAAAATATAAGCATAACATTTTTTTAAATAAGATAGATGTTTAAACATATATTGTTGACTTCTTTTGTGAACATAATGGTTTGTTATGAATCAGTTGATGCATAATGTATCATATGTTCATAATATAAGCAAGCAATAGATGTCACATTAATAATTTAGAATCCATTTGTGAAATGTCTAAACACTAGTTGTGACACTCGTGATTTATACAAAT
The DNA here is from genome assembly GCA_900323305.1 of Trachyrincus murrayi. NCBI lineage: Eukaryota > Metazoa > Chordata > Actinopteri > Gadiformes > Macrouridae > Trachyrincus > Trachyrincus murrayi. The sequence goes on along the minus strand of OOFB01009586.1, from coordinate 8,596 downwards.
AAGTAAATAGTCGATGTTATACATTCATCATGTTTGATACATTCATCATGTTTGATACATTTATAAAATAGGTAAACACTACACTAGATGTTACGTTTATAATATTTAAAACATTTACATGACTTAGTTACATTCTAAATCTATTCCCCACATCCACAGCACAGGGCAGACAACCACAGGGCTAGCACAGCTCCTCTGCCATGGCCGGAGCGGGTCTGCCCGGGCCGCTACGCCAGATTAACACACATCCACCATGCTGAAGACTAGGTCTCCTGAGGGTCTTCGAAGGGGTCCTGGTTCTCCGGCAGACAGCAATCCTCCACCCAGCAAACAACCATTTTCACCCCACGTTGTGTCCAAACAACAAACCCTGCCAAGACCTTGTGGCAGATGCCGGGCCCCATGTTGGCTAGCTCCACGTCTCCTGATTGGATTCCCAACGATGGACTTTACAACAATTCAGAAATAACACGTTTGTTGCAGCAACAGCAGAAATAACACGATTCCCTGCCTCATAATCACAACATTACCTTCAGGACGAGAGAGGAATATTTAAAGAAGTGTGAAGAACAATTGCTTGTTCAGTGAATTACCGTCGCCATAGTAATTTGGTGTTGGTTTTGAAAGCTTGCAATTAGGTGTTGGTTGGCAGCTTACTCGATGTTGTGAGCGTCGTGCTGGAGAAGCTATTTTTATAGCTTCCAAAGTAACGTTTGTCAGCAAGTCGAAGAATTAGGGGATTTGATGAAGTGCTAATAGTGGGACACACACATACACACATACATTTACACACACACTCCCTCACACTACCTCGCTTACACACACACACACACACACACACACACACTCCCTCACACTCCCTCACTTACGCACACATCCACACTCCCTCACACATTTACACACACACACTCTCACACATTTACACACACACACACTCACACACACACACTCCCTCACACATTTACACACACACACACACACACACACACACACACACACACACACACACACACACACACACACACACACACACACACACACACACACACACACACACACACACACACACACACACTTATCTCATGATACACACACACACTCTCACACATTTACACACACACTCCCTCACACACACACACTCCCTCACACATTTACACACACAATTACACACACACACACACACACAGAGACACACTCACTCACACACATCTACACACACAATTACACACACACACACACACACACACACACACACACAGTTATCTCATGGCCCTGTCACGATGGCCACCAGCGTTGGGTGGCGGTGGGCGGCTGAGTCTCGGTGGTGGCGTGCGTGTTACATAACAGGAACCTGTGAGCAGTGCTCTGTTTGTTTTGTAGCACAGGCAAGTAATCAAGGACTGCATATGGCCACCAACACACAATGAACAGCACACTCACTGTGCTGGGTTCAAGAGCAGTGAGAGTGAGCCATGGTGTTCATAGTCATCTCACTGCAGGCATGCATCCAAGACTTCCAAATGTTCAGTGTGGGAGATATGGAAATATGTGTCAATTAAATTCAATCAATTCAAAAGAACTTTATTTTTCCGTTAGGAACTTTATTCACCTGGTACAAGACAACTGACAATACAGTGTTAACAGCAGTGTGAAGTGTCCAAGTCTTGTCTAAAATGTGGTACAAGGTCCACTGATTGGTTAAAAACGTTGAAATAACTAAAATAAGGTATCCACAGATACTCTGTGAATACCTAATAACTATGGGGAGTTGAGTAGTCTGGTGGAGGTGATATGGTACGTTTGGTTCTGAATGGGAGTGAGCTGTATCTGTGTCCTGAGGGGAGGTGGTTGTTATGGTGGTGCAGAGGGTGTGTTTGTGTCTGAAGCTATGTGTGATCCGTTAACCATTGTCCATCTGCTGTGAATGCTGAGTGATTCTTGGTCCGGTCCAATGGATTTTGCTGCTCATGCGGCTGAGCCATAATCATATGGGATTTTGCATGTTATATACATCACATCACAATGCATTCATGCTTGAGAATTCAGTCTGTCTAAGATTTGTTGGTAACGTGCAAAACCACCGTAAACTATTTGATCCAGTTCAATAATCACCAACATGATCCAAAAACCCAATAACGATGTGAACTGCGACTGAACATCCAAAGGGGGTGTGGGGAGACAAAATACACATGAAAAACATATCAATAGACGCTTATTAGTCAATCACACTGCAACAATGTCTCAACCTTCCATTTCGATCTAATTCTAATAAAAACACGTTTTCTGTCTTCATTTCTACATTTATTTTCGGTGTCACCAGCAACGATTTTTTTGATGTATTTTTTCTGATGGTGAGCAAACTTCTCTGCTCTTCATCAGTTGCCCCTCAGTAATGTGCCCACAGGGTGAGACACTTGGACTCGCGGTCCCAGGGAAAGGCGTGAAAGGGAACATAGAACCGAGTCTGAAGCCTCGTCCTCCAACATTAAAGGCCAACAGCAGCCTTTTGAAAAATATATATTGTATCCAATGCAGTACACCAGTACCATGTATAGAGTTGTGTGAGTATATACGATGGTATAGGTGGTATAATACTATCATGAAACACATTCAGTATTTTACGTTATATAACACCATGTTATGCTTTTGTCAACTGACTTTATTTGTATTATATTTGATTGGGATCTTAATATGTATTATTCATTACTTGTATTGCCTTATCATTTAAGTTAGGGTTTGTGTGTGTGTTTCATTTTTTTGAATTTTAATAAAACTAATTTAATTACCAAATCAGGCACAGAAAGTAATGATTAGAGTTACCACAATTAGAAATGCTGAAAATGTTCCCTGTGACTGTTATTCTCCCAAATCATGGCATTGTCAGCATGCTAATAGAACATCCTGAACACGTGATGAGTTTGAATGATGCTTTGCTTCGCAATCTTCCCTCCTCGGTCCGCAAATATATACTCAGTCAAGACAATAAGATGAACCCCTGTCACGTCAGACAGCACTTCAGTTTCCTCTTGGTTAAACCAAGGACATGTTGGGCTGCCACATTGTGGAGGTCTGTTGTGACCATTTCTTACTTTGCCCTCTATACGTCATTCCTCTTTCTCTCTCCCTCTCTCCCCTCTCTCTCTCTCTATCTCTCTCTCTCTCTCTACTTCAGTATTCTCTAAGAGCAGTCTCAATATCCACTGTTAAACTGACTGTCTCCAATTTCTTTAAAAGGTTTCTTTTTTTGTTTCTTGCTAGTTTCTTTTATTCAATGCAATGCTAGCGCACAACACTGGTAAAAATGTGTGAAAGATGTAGTATTTATGCAATTGTGTGTGCACATTTGTATGTGTGTAGATTTGTGTTTAAGTGTGTGTTTGTTTAACCTGTATATGTTAGCACTCAGACATATGTGTGTGTGTGTGTGTGTGTGTGTGTGTGTGAGTGTGTGACCAGCAGAATGTTGAGTAAGTCATGGGATTAGAGTGTCAAATACCTTTACACCAGCTCTGTCACACTCATCAACGCCGTCGCCACCATCTTCATCATCATCATAATCTCCTTCTTCATCATCTTCACCTTCTTCTTCATCCTCATCAGCAACAGGTTGGACCTGATACATGTGAGATGAGCTAAGGACCGTGGGATATAGCAAGTCTGAATAGTGCATTATGGGATTTGTCAAAGTCCAACTATTTTTCTTTCCTACTTTTTCTTACAGTTGTAAACAAGGGTGAGGGTGGAACTTTGATGGTGTAACTTCATGAGCATGAACTTCATGGCCACATGACTGTGAACTTCCTCACTGTGGTTTATCAAAGACAATGAAAACAACCAGTGCAGTCATGAGTACGAACGAATGTGTTTTCAGTTTTCTTTAACAGCAACTACTACTCAATATCCAGGAATTCACAATATTGACACTACCACTGACTAGTTATGATATTCAAGAAAAACTCCCGTTGCTCCCTCTCCTTGATACACGCGGTCTGGCAGCAAAACAAGCGTGGGCAACGTTGTTATTTTTTTTCCAAACCGTGTTTCGCTTAGTCCTGCCCTACTGTGCTGTGATTGGCTATTTTGCATGTCCAACCTCGACGTGTCGACGTAACGAATACTAGCCAATCACAGCACAGTAGTACTAGCCAATGACAACATAGTAGGGCGGGACGAGGCAAATTTAGTTCATTCAATACATAGAAGTATATAGAGAAGAAGAAGAAGAAACTTTAATTCAGTGAGGGTGAGTGTGTGCCAAAATTAAATCAAACCATGTCCCCCTGGTGGATGTACTGCAATGTCTTGGATTACCACCCATAATACGCTAGCTGCTCTCTTGGATAGATTTGAATTTAATTTGCCATATTTTGGCTACCAAAATATGGCAAATCCATATTTGATGGAATTTGCCATATTCAAAATGCATATTTTGTAAGTTAAGACAATGACGACTTCTTAAAATACGTTGTCAACTGACTAAAACATGTACATGTAATAAATGTACATTTTTTGTCGTTATCCACTAACCCCATGAATAATTTTTAGAGTGTACTCAATGGCAGCTGAACGTATTCAACACTTAGCCTTTCTTGACCCTACATCCAATGTTCACCACGTGAAACATGAAAGAGGAAATATAACTTCATATCTGTTAACTTTAAAAGGTAGTCCTGGCCTCTGCCAAGGCACTCTTCATTCTTGCATTCCTTCAACACGAGATAAAGTAGGTCCTTCAGATAAGGTTGTTATGGTCACACCACTTTTTTTTCAGGGAGTGGTGTTTTATAAAAAATAAAAAAGAGAGACAAACTGACCAGTGAATTTGCCGACCGATCTATGACATTTTGGCGGGTCTTTGTTCATTGTGTGCCGAGTCTACAGATGGCAGATGATACCACTACTAGACTTGTAACACCAAGACAGAGCAGCGCACACAGATACTACGCTAGTGTAATGTAGAACACGTTATCTGTTAAAAATATGTTCACTCTGCCCCCAGGTCCTCCAAGTAAATATCTCCTAAAATATTTATAATATCCGGTTTTGATACGGCAGCTGTGCTATGAGCTTTAGTTCATAATCTTTTGCTGTGCCAAAATGGATCGTCTTATTTCCCATCGATGTCCCACAATCCTTTGCGGCGTTCTGACAGGTTGCTGCCAGTCTTGTCTTGATGTGACATCGCATGAAGGAAGCCGCACGCAGCGAAAGCCTCGGCAATACCTTTCAACGTCTCACATCCTAAGAGCTGCTAAGCCCTGATCTGTCAGAGACGGGACCCAGTATGCAGATTTATAAATATTTATACTGGATTCAGGGAACGTCTATTCAGTGTGCTCAGAAACATAAGCATAAGCATAGCGTTCTTCCCCACAGAACGATTTTATTCTCTGTTAAAGATTCTCTGTTAACGATTCTGCTTCTTGGTGTATATATATATATGTTAAAGAAATAAAACATTTAGGTCAGGTATTTTGGCATGTTAAGCAGAATAACCTCCGAATATAAAATACAAAATATTTTAGATGTATTTCAAAAATGTGTGATGAGGGGTGACAAGAAGGATGAGTTTTGGGCCAAAACAAAATGGCCTAATAAGGGACTAGTTGTGAAACGGAAAGCTATATAAACCTGAAACAAATACAATTACAAATGGAAAGGTTTTGTTTGAAAGAAATGTCCAAAACAAAACAGACAGATGGAAAGACATCGGATTACAAACCATTTCCCCGTGCCAAAATGAAAAAGTGGCTTCTGTTTTCAATTAAATCAATGCCGAGACCGTGGTTATAAGCCAAGGTTGTGTTTCTGGTACTCTGGCTACAGCCTAAGGACAAACCCGGAGACAACTGGGTCAACTTCAGCAGAAAAAGAAGAACTTTGCCAAGGACAGGATTGAACAAGAGGTCAGCATTGGCAGATGATGTACTTTTTTTAAAAACAACAATGGATGATCCACGACTGAAGGAACCACACAGCAGCCGTATGTCAGAAAGAACCATATAGGGTTCATCTGAAGAGGGTCACATACTCCGATTCATGCCAAGGTCAGCATATCACGTATCATTAGTCACAGCATGCTGGGAAGAAAATGTGTGTGTGTGTGTGTGTGTGTGTGTGTGTGTGTGTGTGTGTGTGTGAGGGTGAGTGTGTGCCAAAATTAAATCAAACCATGTCCCCCTGGTGGATGTACTGCAATGTCTTGGATTATCACCCATAATACGCTAGCTGCTCTCTTGGATAGATTTGAATTTAATTTGCCATATTTTGGCTACCACTTAAATTAATTTAAAACAGAGTATTAACATGAACATAGTATGTAGTTAATTAAAATGATTGTATTAGTATTGTACTTATTCACATAAAGGTATAAAACAATTAATTACAAAAATCACATTAATTCATATAGGCCTATTATATGAATAACACGTAAGAACTTGGGGAAATACATATGTTCGCGGGTATGTATTGTTCTCAACAGATGTGCTCACTGATTAGGCCTATGTAATAGCATCCAACATCATGGTGTTAATGAGGTCCAGGCATCACGATCTAAACAGACCATAATAATAATAATAGCCTACGTTCGAAGCGCAGAGCTCGCGGCGCAACGCGTATACTTTCTGCTGGGATGCGATGATGACGTGTGATGAAGCAGATTTAACTGAGCGGCGCACAGATGATGAACGGAAACGCCAGTGCGCGCGCCCTATATTAATCTGCTCCAACACCAGCATTAGCACCACTCACTGACAAGAGGACCGGAGAGGCACGAGGGTGACGGCTACAGCAAATGTTTATCTTATATCTTTTTTGCTACTTTGGAAAGAATATTTGTAACTTTATTTTTTCATCGAAAGAATACATGTCTTTCCTTCTTTCCTGCAGTTTTCCACATGCAATGCGCAAATGCTGGCCATCTTTTGGTGTGTTTAATTGAAACATACTGCGACTGTGCTTTCAACTACGGAGTTTTTATTTGGTTTTATTTGGTTTATGGTGGGGTTTTTTTTTATCCGAAATAACTTTATTGTTCCCGTGCGGTTTTCGGAAGTCCGAACGATGTCTAAAGCCATACGATATCAAATGACTGGGAGTTGGATTTAAACGCCTTTGCTTTCGCACGTCAACGACTCGTGGTTGAACTATAATAATTTGCATTTATATTTACACATTTAACCGTCGAGGACGCTCATTTTTGCCAGGATGTTCAATTTACTTGTTGGGATTTTATACCTGGTAAGTGGACGCACGGCGCGCGCCCACGAGGGTGCCACAGGTAGCCGCTTCGTCTGCAACGCTATCCCCCCGGGAGCGGAACCGGGGTGCGGGTACGGCCCCACGGGGAACCGCGTCCAAAGCACGAGCCCCGTGGAGGACGAGTTGCGGAACACCATCATCCAGCTCCGCGAGACAATCCTGCAACAGAAGGAGACGATCGTCAGCCAACAGGGCACGATCAAGGAGCTCAACTCCAAGCTCGCGCGCTGCGAGGCGTCCGCGGACGACTTGTCACAGAGCAGAGCTCGGGGTCAGGGCTCGAGACGTAAGGAGTACGGCAAGAACACAATGGGGGACCTGCCCCGGGACCCTGGCGAGACCATAGACCAGCTGGGCAAGACCATGCAGAGTCTCAAGGGTCGGCTCGAGAGCTTGGAGGTGAGATTGTGCGCATGTGGCCAGTGTGGTGATCTTACGCAAAATATAGGCCATTGCCAAATCTGCGCTACCTTTCTATCTGGTCAAAGGTGCTTCCCCCGCTATACCTCTGATGTGTCCCATCCTGTTAACCTCAGCAACATAAACACACACACACACACACGCACACACGCACACACACACACACACACACACACACACACACACACACACACACACGCACATGCACATCATCCATATATGATATGCTGCAGATAAGACCTCGCGTGGAATTATCAGGGTCACCTGGTGTCACATTCATTCAATGCTGTCCGTGTATAGCAGGCATGACGCACACATCGGAAATGATCAACAGACATGTTGTCAAAGGTTTAATCATTCCTGTTCTGCGTGGAGATTGGCGGTCGTTTTTATATGTCTGTACATATAGGCTACTCGCCTTTTTTCACCGCAGCTCATTTGAAAACATGAAGCGCACACACTAAATAGATAAAAGAAAAACAATACATTGACTTAAATGTCAATTATTCACTCACTATATCGTTTTTACTGATTGGCACTCACAGTGCCCTAGTTTGGTGTTGCATGTGCTCCAGTGAGTTTTAATCTCTAAAGACCGAAAATCTACGTTTTTTTTTCTTCACGTGGCTCAGTAATCCCATTCATAAAATATGTAGGTCATTACCAGAGTAGCGCTGCTGTTTTGCATAGTACATCCTGCCAAATAGGTGTTATATTACCACTCAAGTATTGCCCATTATGTGTAACGTGATTGGGCTCCATAGATGGGCAGTAGCAGTCATGCTCAATCAGAATGAATAGACTGCTTCTCTACATCTCTCTTTTTCTCTATCTCTCTCTCTCCCTCCACGTACACACACACACACACACACACACACACACACACACACACACACACACACACACATCGACACTT
>OOFB01009579.1:0-10335 GCA_900323305.1 Trachyrincus murrayi | reverse complement strand
GACATCAGAGGGCTGAGGGGTGGGTGGGTGGGGTCTGGGGGGGCGTGCTAAGTTGGTGGTGGGGGGAGCAAACACACACTCCTCTGCCCCCCCCCCCCCCCCCCCCCCCCCCCCCCCCCCCCCCCCCCCCCCCCCCCCCCCCCGGGGTTTTTCCCCCCTTGCCCTCGTGTGATGATTACGTTATCGAGAGGGCAGAAAGACCTCAGCTTGGAGATGTTGTCGTACGCTTGGGCCATGATTGGCGTGACATCGCTCACAAGTAAAACAATCGTTAACACCGTAGCCTGGCGGTCGCTCCCACGCCCGCCGCGATCCCGTCCCATTTTGAATCATTTAGCGCCGTTCGCGTGGGATAGATACGCCGCTAAATCAGCCACATTTCACACGCCATTGACTCATTTACTTTGGTGTACGCGCCATCAAACAACACAACAGTGCCGTGCGGCGCTCTGTGCCCATTGCAACGTTATTGATGTGCTGTGACTTGCCAAATAGAACTCATCAAGAGAAATGAGGTGAGAATGGCACTCGCGTGCCGGATGCCAGACAGGTGTTGGATGTTTGTTGATTTAACGTGAGCACAATTGCAGACACAAAGCCCGTCATTCCAAGACACCGGTATATCTATTATGAGAATATGAGTGCCCACGTAGAACCCAAATACATTACACCACACATTAACCGCTTGGTTGACTCCGATTTCCCTCAGACATACTGTTGACAAGTGTTTGAGTTGTATTGCGTGAGCGTTTATCATTTAATTGCATTTTCATTCAGAAATGTCTTCGGTTATTTACATGAAAAGTATAGTTATCCTGGCATGAATCGTCTTGCTTTCGTCTTCGTCCCTCTCTCTCTCTCTCTTATATTCATCATCATTTCATGCTTAACATAAATATACATGTTTGTGTCATGATTTCATGATTTTCACATTGTTAATTTCCAGAGTTTGCTATTCCTCTGTCTCAGTGTGTATCTGGCCGCAGCACACTGGGCGATAGCCAGTTATAGCACTGTGTAAGTCATCATGTGACAACATCATGTTGACCCCCATGGTCATCTCACAAAACACTATCTATCAACAGCTCTGCAGTGCATTGGAAAGGACGTGTGTGTATGCGCATACATGTGTAATTAAGTTATGTCCTGCTCTCTTGTTTGGATTTGGGCATCCTATATAATTGCTATTCCTGCCACCGTGTGTTTGAGGCCCCTGGCAGATGCCGAGGCAGTTCTACGACATGCTTGTTTAGGGCCCGCTGTATTCTTTCCCGTATCAACATAATTAGGTTGACCTTTATTTAAACATGCACCCAATGCCCCGGTGGCATCGCTACGTTGTTCCCCCAGTTTTTTTTTTCTTCCTGCGGCATGTCCAACGACAGCTCCATTATTTGTAAATGACTGCTGCGTAGCTGTACCCTTAGCTCCCGAGTCCCCGTAGCGCTGCACTGCAGCTATTTGTCGATTTGAGTAAAAAGGTGTTATCTGCCTCGTTTCCCCCCCCCCCCCAGGAAACGAGGCGAGGTGGCGTGATATACCATCGCAGTATATAAGAGACCATGTCTTTGGTTCGTATTATGGAAGACAAAAAGTGGTTAAATAGGTTAAAAAGGTTAGTGCCACGCAATCTTGTCAGTTGCTTGCCCCTCTGGTCAATATTTCAAACAAGTGTCTCGGAAATTGTTGTAAAACTAAGATGTGTTGTTGAAAATCCAAAACTATGAGCAGTTATACGGTCTAAAGATGTGTATTCATAATCGTGTCATAGTCAGTACAAAGACATATTTGGTGGTTTGGATTTAGAGTCTGCAGGAAGTAGCATTTGATTTCAACTTATTGGCATGAAAAGCGGTAATTGGCCAGATGTTACACAGACCATATAAGGTAATAAACAAGATCTTCCCGAGATGTGCTCAGGAGGGCCTCGAGTTATTGCCTCAACTTAAGGTCCTTTATTAGCGCAAACACATTACTTTCATTTAGCCAACCACGCTAACCTGCAAATAGCTCCCTGATGTATATATATAAGCGCAAGCAGCTGTTCCACTGTAGCGGGTCCATGTAACATGTTTGTGCCGTTTAATATTCTGATTAGAAAAGCCTCCGTGTGGAGGGGTGAAGGGTCATCTGTATACCCGTGTGCATCTCCTCCGTGTGAAGATGGATGAAAACACCTGTTTTGCAACCAGGTCACAAAGCCGGAATAAAAGTCACAATAATGCCTCCATATACATAAAGAAAACATCCAGTTAACAAGTACCTATAAGTGGACCAAACTTTGGGGACTAGCGTTAAGGTCGGAGAGAGAGAAATACATATTTACATATTTTAGCTCAGCTAGGCAGAGAAAGAGTTGTTTGGATGGCGATGTCAGATGGCTGGTTGATTCTGTTTTTCTGAACCAAACTGTTCAGAACTGTACATCCACCAAAGATAGTTTAGGGGTAATCTTACAAACCTACGCAGAAGGCACCGATTGTATACTGTACTAAACAAACACGGTGGACTTTAGATGTGTATGTTCACAAAACTGCATGTTTACAACAAGGCCCTGGCGTCAATGAGAAGTATGATTGTGTTTTACATGGATTGGTGAAAGGTCTATATGGGTTGACTGTATAGACTAGCGATCCGATCACCTGCTTACCGACACACCGCTAGCAACAAGCCAAACAAGACAAAAGACAAGACAAAATAAATACGTCTAATAAGCCGGCATGTTTGCTGAAACTAACGGGCAACTCCTCCTCAGCCAAGACTTGTTGAACTGAAACCAGACTGCCGTCCTGACGGGTATGTGCACACAAACACACACGCGCACGCACACACACGCACACACACATGCTAGTTAGTTAGTGAGTACAAAAAGAAAGAAAACACGAATACATACAGTACATTGTGAACACATTATTCAACAATGACTGAAAAGGTGTAGGCGAGCACATCAATGCTATTCTCAACAGCTAAGGGCAAAGCGCCAGCGGAGGTCAAAGGTCAGCACTAGGGGGAGGGTCTCAGCGTTGACGCTGTCAGCTGAAGTAGTAATCGTTTTGGAACGAAAACCCGGACACTCTTGGCCCACCGTGACACGTGATCAGCCACCTATACGGTGTAGGATGTGGTAGTACTGCTGCTGATCAAATGCAGATTAGTGACAGATCACCGAAACCCCTCGGTCATGACCATAACGAGCCCAATACATTTCCCCCACAACATTTTGGCTTCGGTTTGATTTTCAATGACTATGAAATGTAAATGATTTTTTTTTTGTCTTTTATTATGATTGCTTAGTAATCATCTAATCAATTGTATAGACATTTGTATATGGTTAAGAGTAGTTCAAAATAATGGCATGGAATGAATCTGCCGTAAAACATCCTAATGATTTTAATAAATTGTAGATAATGAAATGGCATACAATTGTATTGTTTAAATAAAGCATTGAGCAAACACGTAAAATCGCATGTTACGTTATCTTGGAATGAAATATGCCTGATGTACCGTATATACCGAATAAATACTCAAATACCCCTGTGACCCCTTGTGATTCATTTCTTTATTGGCCGTTTATGTACACTTGAATGTGCTTTTGTGTCTGTGCACCTTTCGTAACCACAACTGAACTGACTTGAGTAATGACCTCATGTCATTTTCCATTACGGCATTGGCTAAGTATATGGGCTCCCAGGTGCTGGTCCTCTCCCCCGTCCTCTCCGCCCTCCTCTCTAGTGCTGTCTTCCCTGTGCACGCAGAGGGCTGAGGTCGCATCCAACAGACAGGACGGGTTGAACCTGCTTCAAGCAACTGACTCAACACGGTGCCGCTGACACACTGTGTTGTGTCAACAGATACAGAGATAAGCAACACACACATATGCACATGCACGCACGCACGCACACACGCGCACTGAACATATGCACACACACACACACACACACACACGCGCGCACTGCACATATGCATACACACACAGACACACACACATACACACATGCACCACACACACGGCCATATGCACACACACACCCTCACAGTTTGTATGGAGTATACATAGAACCTGTGGGGTATGAGACAGTGTTTGTTTACTCAAGTTCAGTTGAACCAACTGCTGCATTCAGACATTCATACACAGAGCATAACTAATGCTGGTGCCCGATTTCACCCTTCCTACTGTGGGCAGCGAAGCTCCAATTTTTTGATGAATCTAACAATTTTTTTGTGTCAAGATTGTTTTTTCACTTGCCCAAATCTGACCAGGGTCGCACCGAAATCACAAATATTAAACATGTTCAATATTTATGATCCGATATCCTGTAGTGTGGGGGGGAACCCCGAGGACAGCCGAGTACGCAGTGTATGGATTGTCACGTGGGAAAGACGGAAGCCAATTGGGAGCCACGCTGACCGGTAATCACAACAGAAGCCATGGCGGCAAAAAGCGAAAGTGTGAGTCCACCTCATGCTGCAACACGTACAGTCCATGTTCACGCCGTCGCCATGGCTTCATCCATTTTTGTTTTTCTTAGGATGTTCAGAAAAAAACGAGTGCAAAAGCTAGCATAGCTATCACAGCATGGCCGCCATCCACCATGTTTGTTTACACTAAAGTCACGGAATTGGTTAGTGTGTGGTGTGCTGTTTTGGCAAGATTGTTGCCTTCCACACACTTAATGATCAAAACAGTTATATAGATATATATCTTCATCTATCGTTAGGTGTGTGGTATTCTAAATTAGAAAAATCGTCTAGTGTGTGCCAGGCATAAGGCTGCTCTTTGCAATCGAGAATGTGCATCTGCAACAATTATATTGCAACTTACAGGTCACCACCTGCTTGCAGAGGTCACTGATTGGTTGCTTCCAGTCCAGCATCTGCAATAGCTTTAACATCCTGCTTCTCCATAAATCAATACTACAAAGTGCTGGATAAGCGTTTCATCAGAGCTGTGCCCAAACAGCCTTGGACGTTTATCAACTTCTATGTTTTTATTCGTCTCTTTAATGGCTTATAATTGTAAGCGAGTGATAATTTGTGTATTTGTGTAAAGGTGTGAAATATGTTTTTCTGTGATTCCTCTTTGCTGGTATCTATTCATTAAATTAATTAGCTAATCTTCTGCTTTACTAAGAATAGTCTAAAGCACGTGGTAGGTGTAAAGAATGACAGGCTCAGCTCATATTCAGCTCACACATTCATTTCGAGAAATGTTTCCTTATTAAAATACGTAAAAAAGATTGACTGGCTTGTATAATAATATATATTATATAATACAATTTAATATATATATATATGTACACACAATATATACATAATAATATATACAATATATATACAAGAATATACTATACTTAGATCCTAATATATATATATTTAAAAATGAATATATATACATATACTATATATATACACACTGTATACCCTTAAGACAAACACAAACACGCACACAGACAGACACCTCCCAGACAGTCCCATATGGACTCATTAGGGGCCAGTCTATCGCCACCTGTGCACTGCTGGGCCCAACGGACCGGCTTCGACACTGACAATAGACAGGGGCTGCATGGGGAGTACCACACACACACATACACACACACACTGACACAGACATAGACACGTACACAAAAACACACTGTGCACACTTAAACAAGAGCATGTTTGGACACATTCAATTCTGCAATACACAAAAACACATACTCACCAACACGTTTAGTACAGGTACACACTAAATATATACACACACAAACGTGCGTGTGCGCACACACACACACACACACACACACACACACACACACACACACACACACATAGTCTATCTTTGCTTAACTGCGACGCTTTGACAAGTGCCAGTCCCAAAGTAGCTTCCAGCAAATCACATAACGAAAGAATTCAGAATCAATACAGTATAAAATAACACAAAATAACAACAGCACATGGACAAAATTGATCTCATGGAAGTGTGGAAGTGTGCACACTTCTCACAAATCATGAGATGATATTCCACTTAGACACAGTCTTAACACAACTCTCACAATCTTCCTGATCTGTAGCATTTCTTTCTCAAGACAAAATATGTTTGGGAGCCATGGTGAAATCCATGCAGACTGTGGAGCCATCTGGCGGGTAGAACGGGGTATCATGGACATGGACATAGTGGTAGGAGAAACCACGTGACTAGATGATGGGTCCCTTGTAAAAAGGGAGAGGACCAAGTAATGATCCCTGAGGAACGCCCGGTCTTTACCATGGCATTACCGTGTATAGGATCTTCGCTAAAGGCTAGGACTCAAAACGAGGACCAATGGAAAAGAATGTCAGGGTTGGAGCAAGCAAACCTAGAGATCTAAAGGTTCACAAAATGCTGTAGATAAAAGGACCTGGATGTAACAGGTTATTTTGAGTGTGGACTCAAAAACACCACATCCAAGTGTTTTGGACGAAAACGCGTTGGTTTTGGAACGGTACAATTTCCCACGTGTGCTCCATTGTGGTGGGGAATGTGCATATCTTCGTACAGCGTGTGATGTGCGAGAGTGTGGGGAATAGAGCGGAGGGAGGCTTCACAGGGATGAGAAGTGAGGAGGGATGGAGGGGAGGGGGGGGTCCAGGAGACAGGTGGTTGGTCGGTTTGAAAGGAGGAGTTCAGAGATGTCAGCGAGAGGGAAGAACGTGGAGAGATTTGCGATGTACCGTACGTGTCAAAATGTGCGAGTGAGTGCGGCTCAGAGAGTTAGCCTCTGATGGCTGACAGCCTCTAAGCCACCTCTAAGAAGGGGCCAAAGTCCTCCGCAGTCAGGGGTGGGGGAGATCCGATAGGACGTGACTGATGGATAAGGTAGACGTGATAGATATGGATGCGATAGGCGGCGAGGAGGAAGGTGCTGAAGAAAGGTGTTTCATGAGTCAGTATTACGGCTCATCTGGTCCAAATACTAGAAAGTTTTAGCGTCTGTGATGCTAAAGTGAAAGCAGGGTTAAAAAAGACCTACAATTATTCATAAACCAATGCTATTGGTCACCCTTTATGTCTGTCTGTGGGTTTTACAAATATTGAACCAATGAAAAGTATTAAAAAGAGCTTGTGATTAAACGTCGTAACTCCATTGGGTCCTCAAACTAAAGTCGGTATGCCAACCTGCAAGTTGCTCTTTAAGTTGTTGGTCTCTTCCTTGGGTGCCACCTTGGGTGCCACTAAGCGGAAATGGCACCAGGGTCCCTGGGTACATCAGAAAGGCAGGAGTTTGACAGAGGGTGCAGTATATCGGTGGTATTATTAACATCAGATGAGAACGCAGAGGAGAAGATCAAGACAAGAGACATGAGTGGTGGGAGAGAGAGAGAGAGAGAGAGAGAGAGAGAGAGAGACAGAGAGACAGAGAGAGAGCAGAAGAGGAGACACATGGAGAAGTCATGAAAAATTCAGAAATAAGTGATCTGATGTGTGTATAGAGGCAGAGGAAGAGGGTCTTTCTGTTACACAGATACGTGTCGAGATAAGAACCGTTTGGTTATCTTTGTGAGACACTTGAGTGTGGAGTTGTTTCAGCTCAAACAAGGACGGTCTCTCTTCAACTGCTACTTTACACTATTATGCTTTTCACAAACCAATGGCTCCGGTTATGTTCCTTTTTATTTCACTTTTCCCAATGAAAATATCCCCTTTGATGTCTGACTAAGCTCATCTCACTGACCTGCTCTTCCTACTTGCTTAGGCAAATCTATTCTGGAATCCATAATGGTGACACTGTGTGCCTCTAAGCACCCGTTACATCATAAATGCTTTCGTAAAAAGCGAGGGTAGGATGCTTTATTTGCTCATGTTTGTGTGCAGTGTACTTGCTATACTGGTTTTCAAATGACAGAGTTGGGGTAAGATTTTGCATCCACGCTGAGCTGCGCCCCCAGAGACAGAGAGCTTCGGCAACAACTGCAGGCGTTTTTCACACTATATCCCAAATGTAGATAGAGATAAGGTAGAAAAGTGGTGAAGTTCCTCTTTAATGGCTAGAGCTGATGGTAGCGAGGGCCTCTATCTTATGTCTAGTGCTCTCACTCTGTCTTTTCTATATCCGCCTCACTCACTGTCTGTACAAACACGCTTCAGGCCTTAAAGCCCACTCTCCCCGAGACAAGGAGACGTCTGTAGAAGTGTAGCGTCCACAGTCCGAGTGGTAGGATACGCAAATGAACGAATGTTTACCTTTCCTCCGTGTCGCCTGCACCCAGATCTCCCCCGCTACTTTTGGTCTGCCGAACGACGTGAAACCCACGGAGTTGCACGCTGAGCTGCGCCCCCCAGAGAGCATCGACGACAACTGCGGCCGTTTTTTCCACACTGTATCCCTAGCGCGGATCGATAAACAGAGAGATAAGGTTGAAAATCGGCAAAGTTCACCTCTAATATATATATGGAGGGATACAGTGCCGCGATTCCGCGATGATTATTTGAAACTTCGCGATGGAGGAGCTTGGCGGCATTTAAAAACACACCGGCTTGTTGTTGACGGCAGAGGACGGTAATTTAGCAGTCAGCACCACGAGCCCCGCTCCACGGCGGCAGGGCCATCTGTTTGCAGCGTGGGCCTGTCTCTTCTTGTAGGAGCACACATGCATGCACAAGCACCTTGCACACAATCACCTAACACATCCCCCCCCCCCCCCCCCCCCCCACCCGCCCGCCCCCCCCCCCCCCCCCCCCCCCCCCCCTACCCCCCCCCCCCCCCCCACCTCCTCAGGGATGTTTTTCAGACGCTACATAGCGTGCCCATGGAGTATCAACACACACACACACACACACACACACACATACAAACACGTACACACAAATACACAGAAACACACACATACTTATCCCTTCCCTGGAGCTGCTTAATAATATGGGCCTTATGGCAGGGAAAGTAACACACACACACACACGCATAAAGGTGGGCACAGACGGTTGTAAACACACACGCGCGCACACACACACACACACACACACGCATGCATAAAGGTGGGCACAAACGGTCGTAAACACACACACACACACACG
This sequence comes from Trachyrincus murrayi, assembly GCA_900323305.1. Taxonomy (NCBI): domain Eukaryota; kingdom Metazoa; phylum Chordata; class Actinopteri; order Gadiformes; family Macrouridae; genus Trachyrincus; species Trachyrincus murrayi. Next base: position 1,304 of record OOFB01009579.1, on the reverse strand, counting down.
CGCACGCACGCGCACACACACACACACACACACACGCGCGCACACACACACATCCTCTTACAGTAAGAATGATACATCAAAATAATGAACAAAAGACATGGTTACTTCAGATTCTGTCCAACAGTGAATATTCCAACCCACTATAGCAAGTATGCACCACATGTGCTGGCAGGGTGTTGTGGTGCATCATCATCATCATCATCATCATCATCAGCTCTCTCTTCCTCTCTCCCTCCTGTTCTCATTTTCTCCGGACATTCTCGGCTCATGTGTAGAGACGTAGGGATGAGAAGACCTGTTAACCACGCCAGGCCCTCGCCAGCTGTTAATGAACTGTCAACGGGCCGCGTTGTAAAAGTCACTACGCACCACTTGGATGCCATACCGCAATTCCAACACCTCGCAGAGGTCGGCGGCATTAGCGCGATGTACATCTCACACGGTCACACCGCCACAGCCTCCCACGAGAAACCCCCACAGAGCCACACACACACACAGAGCCGTGTAAAAACACACGGTATAGCTAGACACACACACACACACACACAAACACACACAAAGCCGTGTAAAAACACACGGTATAGCTACACACACACACACACACACACACACACACACACACACACACACACACACACACACACACACACACACACACACACACACACACACACACACACACACACGCGCACGCACGCGCACACACACACACACACACACACGCGCGCGCACACACACACATCCTCTTACAGTAAGAATGATACATCAAAATAATGAACAAAAGACATGGTTACTTCAGATTCTGTCCAACAGTGAATATTCCAACCCACTATAGCAAGTATGCACCACATGTGCTGGCAGGGTGTTGTGGTGCATCATCATCATCATCATCATCATCATCAGCTCTCTCTTCCTCTCTCCCTCCTGTTCTCATTTTCTCCGGACATTCTCGGCTCATGTGTAGAGACGTAGGGATGAGAAGACCTGTTAACCACGCCAGGCCCTCGCCAGCTGTTAATGAACTGTCAACGGGCCGCGTTGTAAAAGTCACTACGCACCACTTGGATGCCATACCGCAATTCCAACACCTCGCAGAGGTCGGCGGCATTAGCGCGATGTACATCTCACACGGTCACACCGCCACAGCCTCCCACGAGAAACCCCCACAGAGCCACACACACACACAGAGCCGTGTAAAAACACACGGTATAGCTAGACACACACACACACACACACAAACACACACAAAGCCGTGTAAAAACACACGGTATAGCTAGAGACACACACACACACACACACACACA
>OOFB01009576.1:0-10000 GCA_900323305.1 Trachyrincus murrayi | reverse complement strand
CATTTTTTCCTGAATGTAGTCTGAATTTAGTCTTCCTAGCATTAAGTGTAAGAAAAAAGGGTATACTGAGACTGACATGATTTCCTTCCTTCAGTTTAACATATTTCACCACTCCCGCTGCACATGTAGCCACAGTTCAGGGTTGAATCTAGGTCTAGGCCTATATCGAAGAACGAATGATACAACAAATGATGATACAAAATGAAGTTCAAATGTAATTTATTTTACATTATAGCTTAATTTTCTGCTGCTAGCAGAACCATTACAGTCTGTTTCTCTGAGAACCCAGGAACGGAATAAGCATGTTGACTTGAGTGGCAAATAACAACCTGTTCATTATATTTCCAACATACACACATCTATTGCAATGACTTTAATTGATGAATTTACAATTGTACAAAATGGTAATTTACAGAAATTGTATAAAACAATAATTTCACTTTATTTAATTCCACAAACTTTTTTCCAGATTTGTGAAACTACCTCCTGACGTCACTCACTTCACTTGATCTAAGAAACACTTCAAGAAAAAAATACAAATTAAAAAACTGCCACAGCCCCATCATATTAAATAACATGCTTGGAACAAAAAAGAAAAGAAAATCCAGTATATTTAGATTACCAAACTACTAAACTGTATTCTTTTATTTTGAAAGAGTCATAGCACTAATGACTTACCGAAAGAACATGCACGTTGTGAGCCAAACTATGTGTCTAGATGTTTTAGTGTGGTCCTATGTATATGGGCCTATCTCCCTAATATCATGCACTAATGCGTATGGAGTGAATGGTCTTAATGTGGCAGCGGTCAACTCTACATGCTTCTAACAGCCCCTGTTTTGATCACTGAACGTCAGTTGAACAAGAAACAAAACAAAAATCATACACAGAAAACAAGTTTAAGTGTAATAAATATAAAGAATCAGAGCGTGTGTGTGTGTGTGTGTGTGGACTGGTATGGGCTAGGATTCCAGCTCCCCTTGGTACTAGCTCTAGGAAATAATAAAATAAAATAAAAAAGATATAGGTACATTATTTTGTATCTATTCGTGGCCCACTTATTAAAACAAACGGATTAATATTCTCTTTGTGACTGTTCTGTTACAAATTAAGTAATATGCTATCGCTTTTCATTTTAAGTGTAATCTGTGAAGTCCTAAAAGTGACTTACTCATCATGTATGATCACATACATGATGGTGACTGCCGGTGACAAGGTGCAAGGGTGAGGTACAACCTTTAGAATGATATGATATATATATATATACACACATATAATTCACTTGTACACTGCGTGACTGACTAAGGAATTAATCGTGTCATAACAGGAGGGTTATACAGGTTTATGTAACATGGCACACCCCGTCTTGTACTGTAGTCAAAACAATGGAAAAGATGCAACGGAGGCGTTCTTCTTGAAGGATGAGGTGTGTGTGTGTCCCAGCCAGAGTTGAATGACTGCATCTTCACGAGGCACCGCTACGTCACCTTTAAACGAGACAGAAACAGGTGAAGAAACGCTCTTTCACATTACTGCTTCCACACAAGCTGGAAAATGTATGCTGTGTAATACCAAGTCTTTAACTGGTCCTGAAATTAGTTATTTCCTAAAACCTAATCCCCATAAAAGGAATACCTACACAGGGTTCTAAATAGTGTACTAGAAAGAAAGAGCAAATGTTGGTGTCTTTTGTCATAATTTATTTCCTGATGCTAGTGTACATCAGTCATGTAGCTTACCGCCTAGCCAGAATTTTCTCGGATCACCGCTAAATTCACCTTTCCAACGAGCACAGTTGTCTAGTAGACGTGTGAGAATGTGTGCCATGTGTGATGTCTGCAATGTATGCTCTAATAATAAAATACATGCCATTTGGTGGATCCAAAGTGTCTTACAACTCCATGAGTGCATATTTGCTTAGCATGGGTGGCCCCAGCAGGAATCCTTCAGACAGACACAGATGGCCGAAGCCCTGAACTAACACTAAAATGGTTCATTAGTTAAAAAGGTGGCATAAGGTGGCCTAAGGTGGCCTAGTCTGGACATGGTTTATATTCACCCTGTGTATGTGCGGGGGCACCTCGTCTTCAGAGCCCTCCTCTGGTACCGGGTCGTGGAGACGCGGGGCCGCCTGGCCGTCATCGGCCCACCCTCCCATGGGTACCCGAGCCGACCTCACCACCCTCCCCCCCGCACCCACAGAGTCTGGCAGACACAGGGATGGGGAGAAAGGATGTCAATTAAAAACATGGTGTGACTTTATTCATTCTGGAGAACGTTGATAGCGTTGAAACATTGTTGAAACACATGTAACGTTGAAACAACAACATTGTTTAGAAAATAATGTATTTATTGTATTTTTTTTTTTTGTGTGTATAAAATAAATTTTCCCAAGTTCAAACATGCTATTCTCAAGAAGCATTCATTATAATGACTAGAATATTAAAACTAATTGGCGGTTTCTTTGTAATAAATAACGATTCAATAAAGTAACTTGACATAATGCTGCTACCTGTACTACCGCTACCTCCATATCGTCGGGGACCGCGTCCCTGAAACGTTGCCCCCTCGTGGCCAGAACTGGAACCGCCGGCGACTGAAGCCGAGGCGGGGATGGCGCTGGGACTGGGAGCCGCACTGGGGAAGGTTTGCGAGCGGGGGAAGTTCCTCAGGTGAGTCTTGGCGTCGCTCCGGACTTCGTCCACCATGCTGTCACTGCTGTCGTCGCTGTCCTGCCGGTGCCAGGTGTGGCGGGACAGATCGCCGCGGGACTGTTGCTTGTGGAACTACAGCGGGAAACAGGAAGTGACTCATTCGCTGAACTTCCCCTCTGAAGTCCTCCTATTTTTGTCCATCTTTGTTTTTAAAACCCGAGTGACTGGATCATCATCATTTTCATTACATTTTAATACGTTTGACTTGACTCACCTCATGCATGTAAAGCGCATGGATGCTCATCTCTGTGGAGGCGTACTCTGATAGGACCATGCTGGTCATCTGACCCTCCCACACGCTGCTGCCCGAGCTGACTGTCCTGGCGTCAGTGCTGAGCAAGTCCAGGGGAGGGTAGTGAAGTGTAGAGAACAAGGGAAACATTGCATGAGGTTATAGTAGGGATGGGAATCGGCAGGGACCTCAAAATACGATATTACAATTATTTTGGTGCAATTTTATATTTTGTGTGGTTTAATGTTGGGGTCGGGTTCTACAGGTCCACCATTATTTTTTAAATGAATGCGGCCCAACAGAACAGATCACAGTTGATGCAAATGGACTATTGGCAAATGTGCTATAGCGCCCTGTAGGACGGTACCATTATTCTGCTTCCACTAAGATAACATTGACGTTTGTGGCTTGCATTCGATCTTTGAGTCAACCTGATGTAAGTATTGCGGAAGCAAAGAATCCCGATTCTCACATGAATACATTTTTCCACCCATCCCTAGTTACCAGAAATGTTTTTATAAATGCAGTAATGAATAATACAATACTTACCACAAAATATACAAAAATATGCAACCATTGAAAGCATTGCAGGTCACTGCATTACAGCGGTATTATACAGAAGTGGACCTTTAATACAGTAGCTACTAAACCATAAAATGTACATATGTACATATCTATGCACACAAACTGGGAATCTATAGTTAACGGTAAAGTCAAAAGGACACCATAATGCACTCAATGTTGAACTATGTGATAATCATTAAATGAACCATCTGTATGAGTAGGGGGAACGTGTGTTCTTGAGCTGAAGTTGAGGGAGGCCTCGAGGCCTGGAAGGGAATAAGCTCCTACCCGGAGCCTGCCATAGTCCTGCTGATGGAGGAGGCGTGGCCTACAGCTCTGTGCGCGGTGCTCATGCTGCCTCTCAAGTGCAGGCTCGAGCTGATTGGGGAGAGGGAGCGCAGGGCCGACGCCCCCTCGCCCAGCCCAGCCGCGCCGTGGTTGGTGAGCGAGCCGTCGCGGCCAAAATGGACGGATCCCAGGGCAGAGGGACCGGCCAACAGGTTGGCGACCAGACTCCTGGGCTGAAAGAAGCGGAAGTAGACGACGGAGAAATGCATTTCAGTACTCTTTGACATTTCGTGTCAAATGACCATTTGATTTTACACAAGCCTCTTTGAACTCTTCTTTTCGCACCTCTGACTAGTGTCCGACGTGAGGTAAATCTGTCATGTAGCCTACCATCTAGTTAAATTAACCTCTTTTTTGGTTTACTAGACAAACCAATCAATGCATGCATTGATGCTCTACATTTTAGAGCATTATATTGCATTGATTGATTGCTATAGTAGACAGTTTGACAGTAGACATGACCGAACCAACACTAAATAGTAATTACTAAACAACATCAGACATTGCTCACCTTGTGTATATATGGAGGGGGTCCTTATCTTCAGATATATAGTTATCATTCACGGATTATTTCCATACAATTCTCTAATAAAGTACATCTTATCTTCTCTGCGCGTACCTCGGATGTGGAGATGGAGTTGAGTATGTCCCCGGGCGCCCCGCCCACCTCCCGGTGGACCTTCTCCTTCAGCTGGCTGATGAAGTGGGTGGTCTCCTGGGGGGGCTGCCACTGGGGGTTGGTGATGGCGAAGTGCATGAGGGACAGCTCCGTCTTGCCGTCCTCCGCCTGCTGGTAGATGGAGGCCTCCGTCTTCCCCGCCGACATCCACTGAGAGAGAGAGAGAGAGAGAGAGAGAGAGAGAGAGAGAGAGAGAGAGAGAGAGAGTCAATGTAATGTGAGACACCCTCCTTACAGGCATCATACATTCTCTTGTATTTCATTCGTTTGAAGTCAGCAAAGAGATGTCCTCTAGAAGTTGCATTCTATCATATACCATGTACTTGGGATTTCCCCGTGGGTGGTTTACATTCAGACAGAAGGGGCAGTGCCAAACACAGGGCATTGCGATTGCTCTTTCTGATTGGCTAAAATGAGAGCCATGTGATGCCACTTGCCATAGTAAGAGACCAATAAGAAGCAGCGCGTGTGTGTGTCTCTATGGAGTACTGCTCTCACCGCGGGGTGCCCATGCTGCCTGATGTCCATCTGGGCGAAGGAGCAGGTGTCGCCCACGCCCACCACCTCCACGGTGAAGTTCCTGAAGAAGTCGATGATCTCCAGGGACTTCCTGCGCAGGCTGAAGATGAGGATGAAGGGCGTCACCACGGGACTGATCAGCTCCTCCAGGATGAACACCTGCACCAATGGGTCCCGAGAAGGAGAAGACAATATGAAATCATCAACACAATTGGTCCGATTTACTATAGAGTCCTTTAGCAAGACGCTTTTATTCAAAGTCAGATTCATGCCACTGAAAGGGAACCATCAAGCTTGGCTATTTTCTGATATAAGAGAGCACAGCTTCATGTTTCAAAGAATCCTGGAAAAGTTGCACCATTGACATCATTGGTCCAGGCTTTCCCAAAAGATACCTAACCGCTGTGGACATTGGGGGAGATCATACCCAGTACCTTCCGACTGTCGAACACCCTAGCCACTACACTATGTCAGCAGCGCTCCGTTGTAACGGTACTTACAGCTTTGTACTGGAAGAGCTGGGAGAACTGGTCGCGAGTCTCGTATCTGTGTGCGTTGCCCTGCCAGTGGTCGGGCATGTAGTGGATGTGGGCCAGGATCACTCTGAGCAGCTGCTCAGGACAGAACACCATGTGCTTATCAGGTATGAACGACCTGAGGAGGGGGGAGGGAGAGGGAGAGAGGTGAACAACTGGGTCTTGCATGGATAGATGACAATGGTAGAAGATCACTAGATACATTGAATACAGACATGCAAGATCAAAATGAGGCAATGAGTCAGTCAGTCTGATGTGTTCAGCTAGCCTGTGTAGGGTTTTCACATCCTTTTAACTCAAGTCATTTAGGAAGACTCTTCTCCAAACAATACCTTGCATGCATTTAAAACTTGCAAGAGACGTGGAGTCCACCAGTTGAGCTAAACAGAACCACAGGTACAAGCAGGCTAAGGACATCAGGTACCAAACCCAGAACATTGGTCGTTCGCTCGCCGAGTCTCCCCTCTGCTGCCCACCTGCAGACGGTCACGCAGACCCCCAGCAACGTGATGGAGGAGAGGACGTGCTCCACCGCCAGCACGTCCTCGTCGTAGATCGTCAGGGCAATGAGCACGGCCAGCAGAGACCCCGCGAAGAACGCCACGTTCTTGGCCACCACCGTCAGCAGCGGCGACATGAAGCAGTTCATGTACTTGGAGGAAGGCTTCGGGGGAGGAGAAAAAGGATGGTGATGTCATTGGAAATCAATAAAGATTTAAAGAACCGAACGAATGCACGATTGATAGTGTTCCCCAACCTCCCGCTATAGCCTAGCTGTTGTAGCTCTTGGCTACGGACATTGCTATACTATAGGTAGAGAAATGAACACTGCATTAGCAGTGTTAGCATGTTCTACGTGTTAAAGCAGTATACACTTCTCTACCTATAGTTTTGTTTAATTCAGTTAAATTCTTGCTATTCACACAAAAATGAATTAAACTCAACTCACACATATTAACAACCAGAAATTGAACACACACACACACCACACACACACACGTGTTAAAAACCACCAAGACACGAGTCAGTGAGTCAGCCAGTGTCATCAAACGTCATCTTATTTTCAGAACCGTACTTCCTCTTCTATTCAGAGCAACAGTAAGCTCTGTGCTATAATATTCTGGTGTACACATGACCCCATCCGACCCGACTGTCTACTGATGGTATGAAAGGAGGTGGGAGTGGTACCTTGTAGCCCTTGCTGAGTCGGGACATGAGCTCGTGGTCCAGCTCGTTGAAGTGGCGCAGGTAACAGCGACCGTACAGGGACCAGCACCTCGCTCCGAGGGAACCCGGCTCGCGCTTGATCACCTACACAACACACACAGAGACACATACTGAGTGTTAATACAGGCATACATATTAACCAAACATAGTGATAATAATAGTATAATTATAAATAATAATATTTATGATAAATGATGTCCTGTGATAGTGCATATTTTGTAACATGTAGTCTTATTTTGTATCCGCTTATTTATTTGATCACATTTCAAGTCTAAATAGCCATTTAGCGTTTGACGATGTAATAACAGACGATCTACAGAAATGACGATGTAATAACAGACGATCTACAGAAATGACGATGTAATAACAGACGATCTACAGAAGTGACGATTTAATAACAGACGATCTACAGAAATGTTGACTGATTTAGGTCAACTCATTAATTAATCCTATCAAATAAATAACTTGGTAATAACATTTGTGTGTGTGTGTGTGTGTGTGTGTGTGTGTGTGTGTGTGTGTGTATGTGCGTATACCTCAGTATAGCTGAAGAAAGCGTAGAGAATCTGCCAGACCAGGATGACGGGGCAGAGCAGCAGGTTAGCGATGCCGATCCACAGGATGCGGGACGCCAGCCGGTCTGCCAGCTCCTGTCTGTTGCCTCCCCTCTTGTACTCCGTCTTCAGGCTCCACTCATTCCCAAACAGAGAACCTGGAGGGGAAGCCATGAAGCCAAAAAATCTGCCAATGCATGTGTGACGCCCTAGTCTCCACCTACTGCTGGTTGAGTTGTCTTTGTGTGTAGGTATGTGTTTGTGCTGGTTTATGTTCATGTGTCTGTTGTGGGTTGAAGAGAAGGTGGTGATTTCTGGCCAGGTGTGCCTGATAGCACTTACGTGCCAATGGAACGGCATTCTCTCGCACATCTGGCCTGACCACACATCTTTCATTGTTAACATGTGAAAATAGCAGTAAAGCTACGTCATTTTGCATCCCTGTCCACGTGAAGCCTTCTTGTTGGGGCCTTGAGCCGAGTCATAACAAAATGATTTTATAACAGTCATTGTATGATCAGCAAGAGCTGAATCCATATTAGACAGCCACCCACCTGGTCCCCAAAAGAAAATGAGCTCAAAGTTGTACTTGAGGCCGCGTGTGTAGAACACACACTCTCCTAGCAAGGGAGGCCGGAATCGCATAGGAAGTAGAGACTTGTTCACCATGGCAACCTACAGAAACAGGAAGAGATGTAAATGTATTCCCCGCGGCTTTGGTGACAGTGTTTAATGTGAATTGAGTCCGGCACCATGTAGTTCTTGAAGCGGAGGATGCGATGGTATATGTCCAGTTCGCTCAGCTCTTTCTTGTGGATGCAGATCTGGTGCTCTTTCTGGATCTCCACGATGCGGGCCTGGACCTCCTGCCACGTCATGTAGGGCAGCTCCGACTGTAAAAGAAAAAGCACATTCATAAAGTTTTACCTAGGGTTAGCTTGCTTGAGCATTGAATGCTCTTTTTTTTCTAGGAGCTAACACAGCGCAGACCTGGGGGGGGGGGCATGCAAACGTTACACAAAGGGCTCCATTTTGGATCTAACCCTTCTTGCTGAGAAGGTCATGTGAGTCTATTACACTCATATGTATGTAGACTTTAAACCACTGATAAAAACCTCTAAACATGGCAGCGTAGTTCAGTTACGTCTCACCATGGTCATTTTCAGGGCGTCGGTGTAGAAGGAGCGGATCTCCCAGTAGCAGCAGATGTTGTAGATGAACTTGACCAGGCGATGCAGCCAGAAGACGCCAGATATGATCAGCACAAAGATCACAAAGGCATTGTCTCGGATCCTGGGGGAATGTTATTAACATGTAAGACGTATGCTCAATATATCTTAGTTTTAAGTTACGCTAGCAAGCAAGATACCCAACCCTTCCCTGCCCCTTAATGACACGTCTCTGAAATCACTGTAAGTCTCTTTAGATAAAAGCTTCTGGCAAATGACTTTTTAGTCATTTGCCAGAAGCTTTTACAGTGATTTCAGAGACGTGTCATAAGATAATGTAACAAAGTACTACTTCATGTTTTTTCTTTTCCCAATTCTACATGCCACAATTGCCATGATTTAGACATGCGAAACAAATTCAACACAGCATCTACAGCTTCATAGCCATAGTCAAGAGTCCCCCCCCCAGCTCTTACCGGGCGCTACAGACGTCCACGGGCAGGAAGGCGTCGGGCAGGGTGACCTTGGAGGAGTCGGTGTGGTTCACAAACTTGTTGGCGAAGAGGATGTCATAGTCGACACAGTTAGCCAGGAACACAGTGAAGCCCACCACAAACAGCAGCTGACTGCGAGTGGGTAGAGACAGGAAGGCAGAACACAGAGAGAGAGAGAACAGAGACAGAAAGAGAGAGAGAAAGAAAGAAAGAAAGAAAGAAAGAAAGAAAGAAAAGGAGAGAAAAAGTATGAATAAGAAAAGGAAGAGCAGCCTAAGACATGATTTCCCGTTTGAAAAGGAGATATGATCTACTTGTTAGGGTGTTCGAAAGGCACTGGGTTCGATCCCCAATGTCCACAGCCTATCTTTAGATATCCTTGAGCAAAGTGTCTGCTAAAATAACTAAACAGTAGAAAATGCCATGAATCAATCACTGATCACTATATCAATAACGGTAAAATGAGGCCTCTACCACCATTATGAAAAGAATAAACACACACAAACAACATTCTCTGAAAAATAATGTCTGTTGTGTACTGTACATAGAATAAATAATACTTACACCAGCTCAAAGATCTCCCCGAGCAGCATACAGGTGAATCCATTCTTCTGGTGCAGGTTATAGACGTGAACTTTACAGTTAAGGTGCTTTAAGAACACATTCAGCCAGATTAGAGTCAATCGTAATATGATAGTAAATGGGGTGTAGTTTGCAAAGGATATTCTCTGGAAAAACAGGTCCAGGTTTTCTATATGGTGCCACTGAGCTAAAAAAACAAACAAACAAACAGATAACACAATACAATATATCATCAATGTCACAGAGGATACAATTATCTTTTGTGTGTGTGTGTGTGTGTGTGTGTGTGTGTGTGTGTGTGTGTGTGTGTGTGTGTGCGCGTACATTTGGCTCCTTCGGGCACGTGCACCAGCAGATTCTCCTCCCCAGGAGGCGAGTCGCT
>OOFB01009571.1:0-17079 GCA_900323305.1 Trachyrincus murrayi | reverse complement strand
GGGGGGGGGGGGGGGGGGGGGGGGGGGGGGGGGGGGGGGGGGGTCAACACATACAGCTTGTTATCACCGCAATAATCTGATCACATGATCTTGACACAAACCGTAACATGCCACAACCGCCACCACCAACTATAGCTCTCTCTCTAGGTCTCTCTCTCGCTCTCTCTGACGCTAGCTCTCTCTCTAGGTCTCTCTCTAGCTCTCTCTCTCTCTCTAGGTCTCTCTCTCTCTCTCTCTCTCTCTCTCTCTCTCTCTCTCTCTCTCTCTCTCTCTCTCTCTCTCTCTCTCTCCTCTCTCTCTACTCTCTCTCTCTCTCTCTCTCTCTCTGTCTCTCTCTCTCTCTCTCTCGCTCTCTGACTCTAGCTCTCTCTCTCTCTCTCTCACGCTAGCTCTCTCTCTCTAGGTCTCTCTCTAGCTCTCTCTCTCTCTCTCTCTCTCTCTCTCTCTCTCTCTCTCTCTCTCTCTCTCTCGCTCTCTCGCTCTCTCTCTCTAGCTCTCTCTCTAGCTCTAGACGAGAGGACAAGACAGAACAGAATAAATTACCACCAAGGAGTCCAGGCTCTCTGTCCTCCATGGTTCCATTTGCACCAGCAATTAATCAGCCATCACTGGAGAGCTCTCGCATGTCGGGCTGAGGGTTTTATTAGGGATGTCCTTTATGGGTCTTAATGAGACTTATGTCTTCCTTGAGTATTTGAGATGGCGGGGCTTTGCAACATTGAGGAGCTACGCCGCTAAGGCCCAGGGCTCCTTTTGTTAGTCACCTTTAAATGATTTTGACTCCGTTCCTTCTTTTCGTCCGTCGCTTCACCCTGCGGTTGCAGATCTATACGTCTTGTTGTAACTTGCTTGCAACGGATTAATTTGGTTAGTTTTCACAGTTTGTGTTCATATTGAAAGTGCTGTCATAAATGGTATGTTATAAACACTGCCAGGGTTAGTCCCCTTGCAACAACGTATACACACGGTATTGTAAAACGCTTTCCATACGCGTGTCCAACAAATGGCACATATTTAGCTAATTACTCGATTACTAAATGTGCATTTTATTTATTTTTTTTATTCATTTGAATTTCAACACTGGAACAGTAATGGAAAAGATCCACTGAAGAAGATGGTATAATATAGCATAGTTAATATTTGCACCTGCTTTGCTGTCAGTGATGAAGAATGGTAACGGCTGAGGGTTCAGAGAGCTGCTGGGGTTCTCTAGCGGAAGCCTCGGTGTGGAGCAGGATAGGAAGGACCTAATTAGCTCCATATCTAACCAATGTGCCAGCCAGTGATAACTTATAGGATGGACAGTGTGCAATAGCCGAGGAAGCGGCTAGGAGAGCAAATGAAAATCTTTCTTCTGCCCCTTAGGCGCTGTATTTTATTTTATTTTGTCACCCCGGTGCTGTAGTCATCAAGAGGTATAGTCATTCCCGCCGTTCGACAGGGTGGAGACATTTTGCTCCTCAATATCTGTGCGCTATTAAACTTTACGACTGGGCTGTAGGAAATTTTGGTGTATTTCTTCAAATGTGTTTATTTTTTTAGGTATTGATAAAAGAGTAGTTGCAGTTAAGTTTATAATTGGACTGTATCTTTGATCGATGATTGGGGAAATTAACATGTATTTACACACATCTGGTTCTAATTATGTGCCAAATGTTCATCTGTGCTGGTAATCTCATTACTAATTTGAGCCATCATGGCTTGACTTTGATAGGCTTGATTCAAGTCTGTGAGGGAAAACCAAACATTCAATTAGAGCAAGCCACAGCAGTTTCGGCCAATAGGATGCGAGAAAACATTTAGTTCAGTAGTTGAGTAGTTTAATAGAGTACTTTATTAGAGTAGAGTAATTTTAGCTTACATTTTGGTCATTATCATATTTTGGTCAATAACATATTTATATATATATTATATATATAATATTCTGTTGTCTCTACTGAAACATCTCACTCATCTGTCCGGGTTACAGTTAGAGTTACAGTAAAACAAAAATGATTTATAATCCTCGTTGGCATTTTTACATCACACATAACGTTGTGTGTGATGTAATCATCATGACAATTATGTATCTGAAGAGCAGTATCTACTTTTGTTGACACAGTTAGCAAACCAAAGAACCCTTTATTTACACGTGTGTCCATCATAAATAGGGGATGAGGGTCACTGAATGAACAGGGGAAGCCGGGAAGCGAAGGACAAACCGGGAGATTCCAGAGGAACTGTTTTCCTTTTCACTTGTCTGCTGCTGTTGTTTGTTTTATTGTGCGTTGGGTGAAGACATGACTCTAGCCTGTGCGTTAACATAGGGTTTGGGTTCTGGCCTCCACACTCTGACAGTCACAGCAATTACAGTGAGCAGGCAAGCTTGGGAAGGGAGCGGTGGTGGTCAAACCCAGCTAGCTCCGGAACCACAGAGCCTGCCAACGGGGGCTGTGGACGCCATCTGTGAGCGGTTGTACAGTATGGTTGCAGCAGTTTGCCCATGTGTGCTTGTGAGAAGGGTCATATGACGGTCATAAAAGACTAGAGGATCTGAATTCCCCAGAGGACAAATATATGAATACCCACACCCCCCACTATTCCCCCTTCCAATTTTCTGGGTCTGCTGTCAGTCCCGTCTAACCCCATCACATCTGCCAACAGGTCAGGTCAGATGTGGCAGATGTTGAGGAGCACAACCTTTCATGTCTCTGTGATGTTTCTGTGACTTTGCGGTGTGTGTGCGATTTACGTTTTTTGTCCGTCTCCTTACGACAGTAAGGAGAGTGAGGACTTAAAATAACCATGACCGTTTTATTTTAACTCTTGTTCTCGGGCGTTAATATACGTTAATTAATTACTAGAATTCATTAGGCTAACGGAAGGTTTGAAAATGGGTTGATAATGAAAACCAGAAGTAAAATTTGAATTTAATCACTAATGGTCCAAAAAAGAATCTCCCTGAGGAAGTTAACACACAGACACCCACCCACACACACACACACACATCTGCAAATCTTACAGACAGACGTAGAGACGGTTACAAATTAGCAGTTTGTTAAGCAATTAAAATCGGGAAAAGTCAATATTGTATTTCGGTCATTTATGAATGTCTGATTGAGAGTTTCACTGTATATCACATCTAGACGACGGGCAGACTGTGATGTATTGCCTCTAGCTCGGACCGGGGCTACAAACCCATGGCCTTGCTTACAGTCTGGCTCAACACAACTGGAGACTCCCATGGTGTAATCTATGGCCAGAGAGAAGGTGCTTATTACAATTGATGTTGACATTCATATTTGTCAAATTATATTAGTTTCAAAAATACGAATGTTAACATAATTGCACAATAACTTCATATGTGGCGAGAATGAAGTTCTCATTAAGTTATTACAACCAGTCTCACATCAAAATGTGTAATAGCGGCGTTGGTCCACAGCGCAAAACGTATTAGTTTCACAATAACGGCTCTAAAATTGTGAGATGCTTAAGTTTTTTTGGCCTATTTTTTTCTATTGTCCTGCGTCCCCGTCAAGTGACATGTCATGTCTGTGAAAAGAAAACAGTGGAAAATGCAGTATTTGAAGATAGTTCATTTTAGTGCATTTTTTTTCATAATCTTCGTTTAGTGAATGTATATGATGTTTAGTTTGTTAGTTACTACGAATATCCTTTCAGGTCTCGCCAGAAGCTTGCTGTGGTGGTTGCTGTGGACGCTGCTATCGCTGTAACCACGTAGCTTGCATGTTGTTTGAATCATTGTCTTTGCGTTGTGTAGTTATCTAAGCTGTTATGTGTTATTTTATGTAACTGTTTGATGATGTTCTTTCAATAAAAACTTTGATTTTAGAGTGGCCCAGGGATGATGTATTTCTTCTTCTTCTTTGGATGTCCGACAGACCTAGGCCTAGTCACCCAACGTGTTTTTGTGGGGCAAAGGTTCACTTTATATATGCATTTTGTTTAACAAGATAATCTTGACAAATTAATACCGCTTTTAAGGTCTTTGAAGCGTAAATGCAATCAATAAAGTAAGGGAGACAAAAAGGATTTTCAAAAGACTACTAAAATGATGAACATTGCGGTCGTAGCCCTATAGGAAGTGAATTAGCAGGTGACCTAGGGGTCGAGAACACGCTAGCTCGCAGCGAGCTAGCGACCTGGTGTCTCTTTTATATGAAAGAGGGCCTCAAGGACATACATTATCAATTTGGTGGCTCTAGCCCTACAGGAAATGATGCAATCCCTCACTGAGAGATCATCAGAAGATACATAAAAACGCAGCCTCGGCGCATTGCGGTAAAAGGCTGTTGGAAATCCATACATTCATATACATTCACTGAACGAAAATGCACATTTCTCGCTAGAAATGTTATCTATTTTAGCTATTTTGTTTTCTTTTCATAGACAGAAACTTGTCACGTAACGTGGACGCAGACCAATAGAAAATAATAGGCCAAAAAAACATTGGCATCTCACAATTTTAGAGCCGTTATTGTGAAAATGATACTATTTGTGCTGTGGACCAATGTAGCTGTTACACATTTTGATGTGAGACTGGGTTGATTGGTATTGTTACAAATTATGTTAACATTCATATTTATGAAACATGCATTTTGCATGAATGAAGTTATCATTAAGTTACTATTACAAATTTATGTTAACATTCTTATTTGTGAAACGTGTGCATTTTGCATGTATGAAATAAAAAACATAACTTTTACCATTTGCATCATTAACCAAATTAATTCATGGTCTAGATATGTACTAGCTGGGGAAACGGCAGCGTAGGGATGATAATGCAATAACACATCCTCCGACATTTACTAGACCGAGAAGTTCTAATTTCACCTGCGATTGCCTGCGGTACTTAATGCCCAAAGAGAAAAGTGTACTTAACATCTGATATTTGTCCGCTGTGATGTGGCTGCTGCTGTAACAGCGTAGTGTGCATAGTGTGCACTACGGTAACAACATGACATTGAGCTGTGACAGAGCGCTAACGGCAGCTAAAAGCTAGCAGGAGTCCTCCGAGGATCATAATGAACACAGGAGGATGCTAGCACTTTTCACCAGGCCGCCGATGGGAGAAGCTCAATGAAGAGCCCCATAAGCAAGAGGGGGGAAGTCGTGTCCACATGTACTCCATGATCAAGACTGATTCATCACAGATCAGACGATTGCGTTGTATACAATTACAAAGGTAGTCATGAAAGAAAATAAATGCAGGAAACGGTGTTTAAATGGCATAAACATCTATATTAATTCATAACTGAATGGATGGACAATTTATTGAATTAATTAACCAATGAACAAATTAATGTTGTTTAGAAACTGATTAGAAACAATACTACTAAATATTTTATGGCTCACAATTTGGCCTTGGGATACACTTTGCACTGCAATAGACATACAGTACAAAGGACGAGGCTATTAGGAACCTTAACATACACAGCATGAAGCACATAAACAAGGTCTTCAGGTTTCTTCATATAAAGTCGTCTAATGAAACGGTCACACCACATTTGACCGGGTGAAATTGACTTTGTGGAGGAAGAATGGGCAGAAGGGCGGTGGCTTTCACAGGAAGGAGTTCTGTTAAGCATGACTTTATCCGCCTAATGCCTGGCCTCTCCCCTCCTCCCTTTTGTCTTTAGCCTCTGTTAATACACAAATATTGCCTCGTCATGTTTTAATTTGGCGAATAAAGGTCAGTCCGGCCCACTGTCCGCACCCACCACCCACCACCACCCCGGCCGCGGCTCGGCAGTGCACGCTATTAAGTGGGACTAATCTAAACGGGATTGAACTCGCGGCCACGGCGTAAACAGGGCGAGATGAAGCCTGGGCGACAGGAAGCAGATGCGTTCCCGCACCCCCGCCGCCACCCGGTGAAATCAAAGTGTTGGTGCCCACCGTGTTTTGTGATTCCAGGAGGTGTGACTGCCCATTTAGTCATTATTTAATTCCTCTGCTGTGTTTGCTGTTACCAGGGCTCTCTGGGAGCCTGTAATCTAACACGTTAATAGTGCCTGGTGTATTATAATTGGCAGAATTTCTCCACAATCCTCATTTGAATAAAAGGTGTTCGTAAAATAGTCTGGAAATACCAAAGACGGCCTCACTCCTTCTCTCAGCTGTACTAATGCGTGCTTTGATTAGTACACATCTTCATTTAACGTGGTTATACCTCTGTTCCCCTCCCCCGATAACGTTAAATAGCTAATAATGGGCAATTATTTGTAAGCTCTTTATTGCCCTGATCATTAAACAAGGGCTGTGATGCCGTTGGAAGGATTACAAAGTAGAAATAGTTAAGACTCCATTGATTCAACCCAGTCCAATGGGATGCTCCTTTAAGACCAATGAGGAGCGGCTTCCTTCCTATCCGACGGCTCTTAGTCATCGAGGGGGTGGTGGGGGTGGGCACGACTTGTAAAAAAGGAATTCACAAGACATTTGTATTAAACTAAACCTTTTGATGTCTTACAAGATTCAGGGAAGGTGGGGGGATTCTAACGGGAGGCATGGTGAGTGAGTTTTCCAGCAGAGCCACCCACCAGCTGCCTGAGCAGAAATAGTACTGTATCATTATGGCAGCACAGAGGGGGAAACACCCTGTGTTTTAGTTCTCTGCGGAGGTCGTGTGGTAATCAGTGGGTGTGCTCATGCAGCGCCCGCCAAGAAAAACAAGGCAAAATTAGACCTTTATGATACCAGCCTCATAGGAAATCTCATCTCACAGTAGCTACTGTATAGTTTCTGTTTTTGTTGTTGTTGCTGTTTCACTATAATGTAATGCAAACTGTCCTTTTTTTGTAGTTTATGTTGATGCTGATTAAGAGGAGGTAAGGGGTAGAATGGCTCTGGTAGACATTGTAGAATTGTTAAGTGGGTGTGTTGCTACGCCATTGATGGCTCTATATCAGCTTATGAATTGGTGGTGTGGACTTATATGATGCAATGAGCAGAAAGCACATTTTCTTTTGAACCTCGTGACAGTTTACCAACTGTGCTACTTCTGTTATTGTTTTGATTCGTTTCTTCATCCATATATACCAGCAGTTTGTCATAACACAGAGCACAGAGACAAAACACCTTTCGCAAACTGTGTATTGAGTACGACACATTTCACAACATCTTTGCTGTCATTAGTTTTGCATTTTGAGATTTGACTCAATTTTGACCGCTGCATTTTCTCAGCCCTTCCATATTTTATACTTGACTATGGGGGCTGAATGAAGAATCGGCAGCCTAGTTTCTCATTTGTTTCCATCACCCTGCCTGTCAGACTGTTTTTCTTTTTGAATCCAGCCTTCAAGTAAGGAGCAAAGAGCAAAGATAGGGCTGATGAGATTTGCCGAAGGTGTCCAGGTGAAGTGTTCGAAAAAAGAGGAAATGTGTGTAAGAACGAGATGGGATTGAAGTTCCCAGTTGTTCACTGCATTGATTATACAACATTTACACCCACACACACACACACAGACACGCACACACAGACAAGCACACACACACCCACACAGACACCCACATGCAGACACGCACAAACACGCACACACATGCACGCAGACACGCACATACACGTGCCGCGCACACACACGCACACACACACTCACGCTGGATATAATTCACTGACAATACAAATAGACAATACATCCTAACACGTAATCACAAGAAATGCCATTCATAGTCATAGTGATAACACGACTACTACTACTACTACTCTTACTACTCCTACTACTACTACTACTACTACTACTTTGACTAAATAACACTCCTATACGCGCATAGACACATTGGATATAATCCAGTGACGCATACAAACACACGGACGTCCACATCAGGTGTAACTGCAATTCAAAGTCGACTTTGATGATCAAATGTGCAGTTCAACATGGTCATTCTGCACCGTGTTATCTGTCGCATTTGTACTCGTAACTAACCAACTCACACGGATCCCCCACAGATGCGTACCTTGCTGGCGCGATGCGAACTCCGGGTGTGATTTGCCGACTTTATTGAAATGAGTATTTCTTTGACGCGAGGATTTTGCACTGCCAAGCTCCTTTCACGGCTTGCAGATCAATTCCTGGAACGAGTTGTGTGAGTGGTCTGTTATGCGCAAGTGAGTGGAGGCAGTTAAATATGCAGAGAAGAGACGTAAATGAAACAGCCTTCAAAAGAGCATGTTTGGTGCAGTGAGTGTGTGAGCTGGTGTTCCTGTATGATTGAGGAGTTTGTTTTTATTGGCCTTTTGCTGCCTTTGTAACTGCTTCTTGATACCTTTGACAGGGTTGAATGTCCTCAGACGCAGGGAGTCGCGGGCCCCTGCTTAGGCTAGTAAATGACATATAAGTTGACACTGCGGATGTGTTAATGCGGTGGGTTTAATTTGTCGAATTGAAACACTTTGTGTAATTGTTTTGTGTTGGGGGGGGGGCGTTAAAGATGTGATCACATGATCTCAGACGCTCTTCGTTGATGCCACGAAGGACACCATACTTTATAGGATGTGGTAAACGTACACATTACACTCATTTATTTGATCTAGTTAAGTTGGTGATGAGTAGACATATATCAAGTTCAACTTAGTCATGTACTTTGAGCTTTTAGTTCACATAGCTTTGGATCCTAGTGGAACTTCAATAAGTATTCACTATGATGACAAGAAAACAACGAAGTACATCGCCAAGTGTGTGTTGGCCAATGTAAAATGCATGGCAATAAATTGGTGATAACTGTTAAATGCTAATGATACAAGTTGAATCTATTGGGGTTGTCATTGTTGATACAGATAACCACCATCTCCCTGTAAGTGTCTGTGCCAGTGACAGCCCATGTCTTTGGCACCATAGGAGTGTCACTGGCCTAGCATAGACATGGCTATGCTAATGATTTGCATGATTAACACTGGTCCTAGCTGTATTTAGGACATTAGAAGATGTCCAACATGTGAAAGGGAGACAGGATCCTAAACACATTTAATTTGATGAGAAGAAATAATGGGAGGGAGATGGGGATGGAGGGGAGTTAACTTGATGACTTTTGATAAAATATTTGAATGTTTTGTATATCTTTGTCTATTTATTCGTCCGTAAATGAGGATATGCAGCTGTAAAGCAAAAAAGAAAGAAAGAGAGACAATCAGAAAATGGCTCCCGTCGTTCAGAAGTACTTTTATTTTGGCGCCAATAACTCGCACCATTTGTTTTGAATAACTACATCTTTGGACTCAGTCATCATCTGAACATTTCCATTTAGAAGAGTTTTGAGTTCCCCGTTAACATTTTTTCCAATTAATTTTCAATAGTTAGTTTAAATTCCTGTTAACAACTCCCATGATAGGATTGTTCTTTTAATTATTTTAAACACACACACAAACGTGCGTGCATAAACACACACACACAAACACACCTAACACACACACACACACACACACACACATGTACATGCATGCATGCGTTAACCTAACCCTACGCACGCGCGTTAATGAATGATTCAGTGAATACCTTGGACAGGAGTCGGTGGTCTATGAGCGCTCACTAGGGGCTTTTAAACCAGCATCACTATGAGCCATCCCATCTGATACGCTGCCGTCGCCTTCCCCGGGATTATGAATAAAATAATCATTGTTTGCTCAATGAAGTTTCTACCTCGCTTCCCCCCAATGATGATTATCTTGTTTAAAATATATCAGCTGGAAAATATACTCAGTAATTTGAATACCAATGAATCCACCGAATGTGTTTGGAAGACATAATGTTGCGCGGGCATATTGGTTTTTTTATCTTTTCGAAATGCCTTTGCAGTTTTCCATTCACAGGTTCAAGATTGTATGAAATGTGCAATTAGGCACTGCGTGCACCTGTGAGTGTGACCTTTATAGTGTGAGAATGGGTTTGGATGGTGCACACGTGTCTCACCATTGTTTCCTGATAAACAAATGTGTGTGCATGTGTTTGTGTGTGTGTGTGTGCGTGCGTGTGTAGGTCTCGTCATTAAAAAGAAGTGGGATTGTTAATGTGAAACTATTTTGTGTGGGAGCAATGCGATGGAAACCACAGCAACACACTTCATTGGTGAGTTAAGATGGAAACGTCGCTGGATGGTTGTCTTAAGGCATCGATTGATGAAGTCAATCAGGAAAAATTATGAATTATGCATGTATGTGTACTACCGTATATTTTCAACCCCACCTGGTTTTGGTTGGGTTTCGAATTTCCCAAATGTTCTCTTATTGTTGTCGAATTCAGTGATTCTCAACTGGTGGGTCGCGACCTTAATCTGTAGAAAGAAGCCCATGAATTAACTAATGTTTCAATTCTCATTCATGTTTCAATGTCTTACTATTTCACTGAGTTCAGCCCCAATTGCTGCAGCTTTTTGTTCGCTCAATTTATCAATTTGTCTCTTGGCGTCTTGGACGTCTTGCCCCAGGATGCCTCCAGGGAGACTCCGGACAGTGGGCTTTGAACCCGGAATCTTTTGGCTAGGAATCAAACACATATCCGCTAGACCGGGGTTTCCCAACCTGTGGGTGGCGACCCCAAGTGGGAAATAGCTGACTATAAAAACTATTTTATATTTTCATTTTTGCACAAAAAAAAGAAGGTCTCGTAAAGGTGTTTGCATATGAGTTTGCATTAGCTAGTTCAGTATTGGTATATTGAGCGTGTATTGTGCTAGGTGCTAGACTGCGTGGGAGTTTCCTGCTTAGCCTGCTCTCTCCCTGAGCCTGTTGGCCAGAGTCACTTCCGGCTCGGCTGCTTCCATGAGGCCGGTCCAGGTCAGCTGCTGCTGTCTAACAGCTTTCAAACCTTTGCTTATGTTACCTTAAGCCTCTATTTTAGTAAACACACAGTGTGAGTGTGTGTGTGTGCGTGTATGTATCTGTGTGTGTATATGTGTGTGTATGTGTGTGCGTGTGTGTGCGTGTGTGTGTGTGTGTGTATTTCTGTGTGTGTGCGTGTGTCAGTGTGTGTTTGTGTGTTTAGGACTGAAGGCATTGCTGTAGACACTGTCAGTGGGGGGTGGTTGGGGGGGGTGAGTGGATTTCGGAAAATAATTTTGCTTGATTTCAGAGACTTGAGCTCAGAGCTCCCGCTGTCAATGCTTACGCATAAATACCATGCAGGACTGAGAGATGGAGCTTTCACCAGCAGAGACGCTTTCCCAGGCTGGCTTTATCTACTCTAACAGACAGCATATCCTCTGCACAAGCTGCTGACGCTTCTTAACGAAGAACTCTGTTCCTCTCAGTCTCCCATTCATTAGAAGAGGGAATTACTCGGCAAAACACAGCAGAAAATGGAGCGTCCGTATCAGCAACGTCTACATCATGAGTACTGACAATTACAGTGACATCATTATTCAGCACAGGAAACCCTGCCACAGTTCAGAGAGAGAGAGAGAGAGGGGGAATAAACTTGATTATACGAGTCTAAAAGAGGAGTTCAGGGTATGGTGACTGCAGGCAAAGTGAGTTGAGCACACAGATGGCCATCTCGCTCACTTTCTTTTAATGCGAGCAAGCCGCGCTTAACGAAAAGCACACCCTGGTTGGCTTAATGACGAGTACACAACACAAAGTAGATGTGCTGACTGTCACTTCTCTGCTCGGTGACCCGCTCGGGTGCCATATTGCAAGGAGGAGGGAAAAGAGCTAAGGGCTAAGCTAAATCAGCTTTCTGTGCTTGGCTACTTCTGCCTTGAGGCCAGAGTGTTGAGAGGTGAATGGATGAACGGAGGCTGTAGGGAGACAAGGAGGAAGGGTACGGGCACCCTTCAATCCAATCCTGCCTCTTTTTCATTCGATGTCCTTTATCAGTGACATGAAAGGGAGACAATACGCCTCTTCTCCACCATGAACAATATGGTGTCATTTAGAGCAGATTATCCCCTGTTGAAGTGGAGCGAAATAAAAGACAAGAAGACAAAGGAGGGAGAGAGAGAGAGAAAGAGAGAGAGAGAGAGGGAGAGAGCGAGGGAGACAAATGAGAGCCAAGGTTTCTCTACTCTCAACAGGAAATTGTCTCTTCGGCTTTATCTTATTTTGGGAATGTAATCTGTTGAAGTGCTCATTTTTCCCCTTATAAATGCAGTGTGAGAACCCTAATTCCCACCTGTGTTCTACTTCCTAATTCTGAATGGGCCTTTGCGGTTCTTCTAATATCCAATTAGTGTTATCTCCTGATCTAATGGCGCATGTATTCATGCTTGAGGGAGTGTACAGGTCTATAGGAAGTGTCGGATATACAGTACATGAACCAACGCTCTTTCCTAGGTAACTCAAACTGCATTGCGACCAGATCGGTGAAGACCAACCAGATGAGGCACAGCATTAATGTTTGGATACGTTCACCAGTAGCAGTCAAATAGACATAGAGAGTAGTCACACAATCAAATACAAATCTAATGTTAAAGATGTGTCACTTTCTTTATAGATTTATTTCTCAACCACAACAAGTTTTATTTGCTATTAGTTGTAATGCAATACAAACTAAATGGTAAATCTTTTTTTCATAGTTGACTGTGCACTTGACTCTGACCAAACCATTCTGTGGTAGCAGGAATTCAGAAAAAACTGAATGATTATACAAGGCTTCGGTGACCTTTCTGAGGGACTTCAATCATTCGGAGAGCTCTGTAATATTTTTTCAATCAACTTTGGCTTGGAAAACAGCAGGCATCAAATTGATCAAAACATTCACCGTTATCATTGGACATCAAAACACCAAACACAGGTTGTGCTTTGCAGACACCAAATTAATGGGCGTCACAGAATGGGGAGCATTACACAGAAAGAGAGTGAGAAGGAGAGAGGAGTGTGTGTGTGTGTGTGTGTGTGTGTGTGTGTGTGTGTGTGTGTGTGTGTATGTGAGTGAGTGGAACAAAGCAAAGAGCTGTGCAAAGAGCAAAAAGACAGTGTGAGAGAGAGAGAGAATTATAGGAGCATTTTGGAAGCATAGGAACATTGGAATGTTAGTTATTGTGTTGGTAGTAATGGTTTTTTGGTCATTGTTTAGTAATTAATCGTGAAATTATTTGTCATTATGGGAAGACATTGTTGTGTTTGAAACTGCTGCAGCGTTTCTCATGCGAGACGGTTTTCATTAGCCTGGGTTATGGTATGCTGATATAGTATATTTACCTTGATTTAGGATTTCACAGTACTACAACTCTCTTGAGTCCTCTCAATATGGCGGAGTATCAGTATCAAAAACCCCCATGATGCATTCTGATGTACGAGCCCTATTGGGATCAAGCCAGATGCTTCAGGTCACCATAGAAACTCCCCGCACTTCACATTCTTCCGCCCCTCCAGCACCACCACACCCCCATCTCCCTCCCCCCACCCACCCACCCATCCACCCACCACCTCCTCCTCCTCCTCTTCCTCCACCTCCTCCTCTTGGGTTCTTTATTTATTTCGTTGTCAGCAGTTCCACAATAACTTAATTAAAGCCGAGGCGAGCTCTCATGCTGTGGGAGATGACAGGGGGAGGAGGGCAGAGATGATTGCTGATGGATTACCACCATTTCTTGATATCCTTTCTCCGTTTCCTCAGCTGCAATGTGCCGGTGCTCGCCATGAAGAAGCCTAAATGAACATCACCGCAATAAAACATCACTGCACAGAAAAGAATCTCAAATAATTAACAAACAAGCCTTTTGCGAGTCTTTCGGGTTTTTTCCTCAAACGTAATACATGTTGCACGTGTTGTTTTTGTGTGTTTAAGCGGCTGCTGTCTACTACTGCTCGGATAAAAAGGTGTTGCCGGCAGAAGTAGGTTACCTAGTGACACTGGGAGGTGTCAGATAAGCAGGTCTCCTAATTGGACATCACGACAGCAGTTAAAGCCATCATCTTCGCTTCAACTGATTTACAAGCAAAGTTGTTTTTTCCCATCAGATCTTGGGTTTTTCCCCCGTGCTGCCAATAAGGTCATGGAAATTTGCATTGCAGTTTATTTTAAGTCTAGAGTGATTTAATGCGCCAGTGCTCTTAAAATAGCTATGAGAATATTCCAGACTGCTGCTGACGGAAAGTTGCATTCGTGCCACCTTGTTTTTCACTTTGTGGAAAAGAAATGTCTATTTTTGCTTCTGAATGTTTCAGAAGCAAAAATCTCCTGGCTTTTTTTATTACCGCCCATATAGGTAAATGGTATTACTCAGTATAGTGTATGCTATACGTCAGTTGACGTCAAAGTCAAATAAAGCGAAAATGTATTTTCATACAACGCGTACCAAAGCGACCCGATGCACTTCAGATAGGAGGCTGAACTAAAAACAACTATCTACTGTTTCCTTACAGTGACTCATTACAATATCTCCCTGCAGCTGGAGTTGAAACGCTCGCTCGAGCCGTGAGCCAGACGGCCACCAACAACACTTGGGCTCGGGAGTACTGAATTGTGTTGCTTCAGTCACTGTCAGTGGTTGTTGTTGTTGTTGTTTGTTGTTTGTTGTGGGGATAAGAAACAAACTCCTCGTCTAAGCAGGGTGGGCGTCTGGTTAGAAGCATCGTTCTTTTCGTTTGGTTACGGTGCTAGTAGTGTACAGGGCTGCCTGGGCCCCACTGAATAGCACTCAGGAGAGTGTATCGGCACGCAGGCGTTTGTGGGCTTCTCTCGTTGCTAATGGACTGTCCTCAGCCAGGGGTGCTATCCATCACACGCACTACCTGAAGTCAGGGGCCTCGATAAAGATTAGGACCGTTAGGAGAAGATGGATAGGCCTGCTCTTCATCTTGTCACTGCTAAGCATCATCCCCCCAAACGCCTAAATTAAATGTAGAAATGCTCAGAGGGAACGCAGATGAACCTAGTTAGACCAGACAGGACTGGGCCCCCTGCCCCCCCCCCCGTTTCTTGAAATATTCATCAAATTTGTCTTAGGAAGTGGTTTTGAAAGGGTGGCTGCAGAGCAAATAGTCTTGAGAAAAAAGTAGGAAAAGAAAAAAAAACCTCGCCAGCAGGTTAAACTCCCAGCAGGCAACAGTGACCTGAGACGTTTTCCCGATAGACACGAAGAAAAAAAATAAAACACAACAGTGGCGAGCGAACAAGCTGATCCGGGTACACCTCTCCCCTTCTCCCTCCCCTCCTCCTTCTGCCAGCGGGAATTAGTCAAAGAGTGAAGCAATCGTTAAAGAAGTCCATATTTGATTGACCTTTGTTTCTCAGATTACACCTCTTTTGGTCTTTTAAAAGGTTGTTGGTGCGGTGGCCTTTTAGACCCAGTGGTTATGGATTTGTTTCCCCTTATTGAAATGGTGAGACTCAGGGTTGACTGAGGTGGGCAGTTTTTTTAACCCCATGTTGGAAGCCATTAAACAGAAGCAGACGACAAGGAACTGCATGGCGCCGCGAGCTAGGTGCTGTGGAGGGACTGGACACACCGTGCTCTTGTTTAACTGTATAGGACTTCTGTTAGTACCGTTTTGCGTTTAAAAAAGTAATTACATCTACAATACGTCTCTGTCTCAACTATTCTGTAATATTTTACTATTTACATTTAGTCATTTAGCAGACACTGTTGTTCAACGCTACTTACAAGCTAGGCTGAGAATGATCATTGCATACAATCAAAATTGGAGTAGCTACAAAAAAGTAATAGTAAAACTATTTCTATTACTGCTATTAGTACTGCTACTTCTACTAATACATGCATTATTTCACAAATCATTCTATAACTCGACCTTGTGTTTCATACTTAGCCAAAGGGAAGATGCTGTCCTTTCTAGTCTGAAGTCAAATGAGCCGTCGCCAATCCCTCCAAAGCATTTTCTAATGTAACCTTCACATCCAGCATCCAGACGGTCTCCTGCAGCCCCTGCTAACTGCCGTTATCCTCCCATGTCAATGCATCACGTGTGTGTTTGTGTTTTGTGTGTGTGTGTGTGTGCGTGTGTCTGTGCGTATGTGTGTGTGTGTGTGTGTGTGTGTGTTTGTCTGTGTGCGTTCCTATGTGTGTTTGTGTGTATGTGTGTGTGTATGTGTGTTCCTGTGTTAAACCCCCATGTGCATCATGGCTGACTGCTGCAAGGGTATAGGGAAAGGAGTAGTTTTTCTCATTTCCTCTGACTGTTTTGGGGCTGAATCACATTAGCACACTGACAGGGAGTATGACTGGCCCATAAAGCATTCCGCTTTGCCTCTGTCCAAATGAGAGATGTGTGTGGCTGCTCCACACTGCAGGTGCTCCACGCTGGAGCCCACTGGTACACCAAGAATATTGAAAATCATTCTCCCACCCAGCCCACCCCCATTCCACCTCCTCCACCTCCTCCACCTCCTCCCCCCTCCGGCTTCCCTTTTCGACTGCATCTGTAGCCGACCGGAACGCCTTGGCCTGATCAGATATGAGGAGGAGGAGGAGAAGGAGGAGGAGGAGGAAGAGGAGGAGGAGGAGGAGGAGGAGGGGGAAGAGGAGGAGGAGAAGATGGAGGAGGAGGTGGAGGGGGAAGGGGGAGTGTCTGGAGAAACTCTGATGAACCAACGCACGCAGCTGTACGGTGGTCTGCGTCGCCAGGACTATAAGCGCATCATCTGCTCATCACGGCTGTGAGCCGATAAAGTCGACCAGTTCCAGCGGAGACCTGGCACCGCCGTGCCAGTCAGGGGGCAGTGGGGTAGGTGGGTCATGCGGGGTGACGGGGAGCCAACAGGCCAAGGTGTCACCGGGGAGCAGACTGTTATTATCCGCCATGAAAATCCATGCTATCCTGACGGCTACAATTACTGTCAGCCGGGGTATTGAGTCTTTTAAAAAGGAGCCCTGGCCTTCTGGCTCTCAGCCTGTCTGCCCATGGACGCCTCTAATGACTCATTAGCCGCCTGGCCTCTCGTCAGCCCCGTCCAGCCCGTAATGGTACACCTTTCATCTCTTCTACAGAGAGCCTGTCGCCGGCCATTAGCAGCGCTCTCAAGTCCTATTACCTGCGCGCCCGTGATGAATGGACGGGGTGCGTCTGCCAAGCACAATATCTCTTTATATCTCGTTGGTCAGCCCCCCCCCCCCCCCCCCCCCCCCCCCCCCTTTTTTTTCCCCCCCCCCCCCCCCCCCCCCCCCCCCCCCCCCTTTTTCCCAACG
>OOFB01009566.1:19383-29855 GCA_900323305.1 Trachyrincus murrayi | reverse complement strand
ACACACACACACACACACACACACAACAAGTGGGAACATTAAGAACAGAATAATAACTATCGAGGCTGGCACGATACGATGCTTCCTGTGCCTTGGCTGTGGGTGTACAGCAGGATTCAATCGTGGACTTGCTCTTATTCAGTGCATCACGTTTTCTTGTGAAGAAATCCTGTGGTTTATCTTTCAGCACGGCGTGTTTAGTTGTTAGGTGCCGTTGGAGATGTCATGGTTTCATACAGTTATTGCTGAGAACTTCTCCAAAAATCACGCACTGTGGCCTGGGCTCTTCCTCCGTCCCACCGCAGCTGAATCCAAATGTAATATAACTCGCGTTGTATTTGCGTAACGTTACTGCTTTGCGCTGTTTCTTTGTGGATTCCCCACTCGGTTCAGCGCTGCTAGCGGTACTGGAAGGCGTTGCGTCTGCGCATACCGCTGTTGCGCTGCTGGCGGAGCCTGCGCTTGTGGTCGGTGCACTGTCCTCCAACTCGTTCACTTGTTGAACTCCGTTGGCGCTTGAAATGTTCTCCTTCACACTTCTCTTTCTCTTCCCTCCTGTTTTCAGCCAGTTTTGCAACATCCCTGCACTATCACTATCACTATCACTATCACTATCACTAGCTCGCTTGTAATTTTAGATAATCGTGCACGCGCAACAGGTAGTGTCCGTCAGAAACAACGTCACAAACAAACATTTATTTTGTTTCTAAATCTAAAAACAACAAAACAAATGTAGAACTTATTTTAAACCCCAATTTCAATTATCTCAATCTTATTTTCATTCGTAGTAGTATTTTGATAGTAGTACTGTACATGTTTTATAACTGATTTTATTGGTACTCGGGATCCCTCCGAGTACCACCAGCAGGGGGGCAAGTACCACCAGTGGTACGAGTACCATAGGTTGAGAATGGCTGTCATAGATATTATAGAACATCCAAACCCCATTGCAGAATAGGAATGTGTTCAGTGATTCACAAACTCTGGCCCTCTCTGATTTGCTGACCTAATAGCTTCCCCCAGCTGATTGGTCTGCTTTAATCCAATCACAATAGGTTAACTAATTGAATTTGCTCACACAAGTCACACCAACTCTCCATATTGAATCAAGGGATTGTGGTCTATGTAGTCTAATGTTCATGTTCAACGTGTCATTTCCTGTGAGGTACAGCTATCTACTCTGGGCATACTCTGTATAACATGCTCTCTCTGAAGTAAACAACAACAACTAACAACAATTGTAGCCTGGCTAGTATAACATGCACTATTCACAGAGATCATGTTGTGACATTTCATAGGGTTGTTCATCAAGCTACGCTTCATCAACACTGCCATTTTCTGTAATAGCATCATCCGTTTGTGTAGGCCTACTGAGTGTTTAAATCATCAGGCATCTCAGAGATACTTTACTGTCTAAATGTTCTTCTTCAGTATGTACTGTAGATGTGACCACGATTGGATCCAGACTACGTAATATATTGTATATAGTGACATTTACATATTAGCAAATAACACATTTGGTTCGGACAGTGTCTCCATTGTGTGATAAAAAAGTAACATAAAACACTTTATAGTATTTCTTTTTAGTTGCTTTATAGCAGAGATGCCTGGCAGCACTTTTCATGACTGGGTAAGGATAGTTCAATCAAAAAGCATCTCTTTATGGGGTTTTTTATCTTCTACAGAAGGCCTGGAGATCCAAAATATAGTGCTATTGAGTACTGGCACTCCTCAGTTTAACGTCAAACATTAAAATGATACTCATTTGTGCACATATACTATTCATAAATGGTAGTCATTTCTAATTACAAATTACAAATTACAAATAGGTATAATTGATAGGATAAACAGAGAAAGATGGAGTGGGTCCTACCACTGGGTTAGGCAATATTTTGGTGTGGGCAGCTCAGTAGAGTAGCGAGTCTGAAGAAACGTTTATTTTATTTTATTAAATACCAGGTACGTTTATAACCCCCTAGCTGGCCATTTTAGTTCATTGTTATTTGATTGAGGTACTTACTTTCTTCGTTTTTTTGTTAGTTTTGTGTCAACGTGTTTGCTTGTGGATTATTACCTGTTTGCTTAGTTAAAGTAATAATAATAATGTTACTTTTGTAATAATGATATTCATGTAAATAAATGTCTGTTAAGTCACTATCGCCGAATGAGGTAACACCAATGGTGATTGCGTTTGCAGTATTATGTTATGAATGTTACGAAGCGGGTGTCAGTGGTGACATTTCAGGGAAAAATCACATGCGGCGCACACACCGTGACACGTTTTTATTAGCCAGCAGCGGAGGGTAGACGGAGCGAACGCAACAGACTCGCTCTTCAACTCACTGGCGTGTGAAGCGATGTACTGTATTTTTCCGGTCTGTGCTAGCGTTACCAGTAAACCAACTGTCGACTGACTGACGTCACACGGGAGATACTGTTTGGATCTCTGGGAAGTGAGGTCCAAAAACACACCTGCAATTACCGCTCGTCGCCATGGCTGCCACTAACGAAAATCTGTGAGATTTACACTTTAAGGGCCCTTCTCATAGTTGTCTTTTTATATTTGACTTCCCCTGGGTTCATTTGGTTTCCAACAGTAGAATGGGCTAAATCCTACATTTTAATTATGTTATAAATGTAATAGGCTATACTTAGACTATAAATATTTTGACTATCCATTGAGGATAGACAGTGCCATGGGGATTTTAACACGCTCATACGTTCTCTTCTCTCCTCATCTCCTCTCTGCAGTGCTCTTTAAGTGTTAACTAGGTAGTAGTGCCACGTCTTTGTTTTGCTACATTTACGCCATTCTGCATATTGCATAGGGAGCAGCATATTAACACCAGCATATTGTTATTCATGCGTAAATGAGCTAAATGTATGTGTCCTTCAGTTTAATCAAGTGTCTCGAGTTGGACTATCATTGCAGAACGTGACGTGGCCTCTTTCATTTCAAGCGTGAAGAAGCTCTTTCACGCCATAACAAAGATTTTTCTCTGCGTACTTTCAGGGCCCTTGCTCGCCAGAAGACAACAGAAACCCAAGAAACCACAATGTCTGCACAATGCCTGAATATGTTCTAGACCCGTCCTGGATGTCACTCGATGCTAGCCAGCTAACCGCCGTAAGTTCCACCATGAGAGGCTCCGTCTGGCGCACGGACACGGTGCCCTCGTACCGGCACTGCCGTCGGGCTGCGTGAGAGGTACCACCCCCTCACCTCCACCCCCCCGATCCCGCGCGGCATGGCCTCGTTGGACCTGCCCTATCGCTGTCCTCGCTGCGGGGAGCACAAGCGCTTCCGGAGCCTGTCGTCGCTGCGCGCCCACCTGGAGTACAACCACACGTACGAGACCCTCTACGTCCTCTCCAAGTCCAACAGTGTGTGCGAGGCGGCCGCCCTGCTGCCCCTGGTGGCCGAGGGAGCGCTCCTCACGCCGGCCAACAACAACGACGCCTTCGAGCTGCCGCTGCGGGCCTCGGGCTTCAAGGAGCGGCCCTTTCGCGAGCTCCCCTGTCCGGATGAGCTGGGCCTGGTGCCCGGCAACTCAAACGCCGCCGCCCGCTACATACCCAACGTGGAGTTCCCCCTCGGGGACATCTTTGTGAAGAAAGCCATGACGTCGACGGACCAGGGTTCCCATGGAAACCCCAGCACAGCCGTGGCGGTGGCGGCTAACGTAGCGGCCAGCGCGGTGGAGGCGGCCTACGAGGAGGGCCTCGCTAGGCTGAAGGCGCGAGCGTTTGAGCGGCTGGAGCTGGACGAGAGGCTGGAGAAGTTGTCTGAAGAGGTAATTTTCCGTCTGGGATTAATACTTCTTATCTTAGTTATGATCGTTATGGCCGTGATGAAAGTGCTAATAATTAATAATTCATTTTACAAAAAATAAAATGTTCTTCTGAAATGTACAGTTTTATAGTTTTGAAAAGTCAAAACTTCCTTCTTTTTTTTCTTTTTTTATCTGAAAATGAGACAGCCTCAATCTCTTCTTCTCCTCCTCCTTCTTCTTCTTCCTCCTTCTCCTCCTCGTGGTCTTTGGCAGGTGGAGCAGAAGATAGCGGCGCGCGTGGGCCGTCTCCAGGCAGAGCTGGAGAGGAAGAGCTCCGAGCTGGAGCGGGCCAAGCACGAGAGCCAGCAGCTGAGCCAGGAGAAGCAGGACCTGGAGGACAAGGCGTCCGAGCTCTCCCGGCAGGTGGACGTGTCCGTGGAGATGCTGGCCAGCCTCAAGCAGGACCTGGTCAGCAAGGAGGAGGAGCTGAACCACAAACAGCAGTAAGTCACATTTTTATTGTATGCTGTTACTGCTGTCAGGTCTGTGTTGTTAAAGGTGTTAAATACAAAAAAAAACGAATCTCTTGAAACACAAACATCTTGTTTCGTAGTCGTAGTACTACTACTGTAGTAATACTGTAATTGAATCTTCATCTTCCATTCCCCACCTCCTCTGCTCCCTCTCTCTCTGTTAACGAGGTGGTTCTCTGCTTTCTAGCCTGTGTGTGTATCTACTGTATCTCTACCTGTGTGTGTATCTACTGTATCTCTACCTGTGTGTATCTCTACTGTATCTCTACCTGTGTGTGTATCTCTACTGTGTCTCTACCTGTGTGTGTATCTCTACTGTAGTACAGTAGTAGTAGTAGTAGTTGTCTTCTGGAGCTTTATGCATCATGCTTCATGCAGGGCCTCAACAGCTGGGTTGGGTGTTGATGTAATACCACTTGTCTCTTTGGTCACCATAACAACGGCTGTGCTGCTTGATGCATTGATTTATTCCTTTTTGTCTGCAACTGACAGTCAGTTGTATTTTTTTTTTCCGAAAGGAGATATTTGATTTGATTAGCTCATTGGTTTTAAGAACATAGACAAAGACAACTTACTAATCAACAGTCAATAGTTGGTTGATAGATTGTTAGTAGTGAATAGTAGTAGGGAAAGGTTTCTGTTGAAAGAGACCCGACAGAATTTATGACGTGTGTATTTACAATATTGTTTCAGAATCTGTTTTACAAACCGATGCGATTAAAATTGTAAATTTTATTATTAAGTGACGGTAAGCACGGCTAAACAAGGCTGGCATTATAACTCCCCAGGGTCTCTTAATCCCATCTCAACCACGTAACTGACATAGTAAACTGATTAAACTGTACACTGCTAATTGTGTGTGCGTGTGTGTTCTGGTGAATGTACTTAACATTAATTAAGTTGCTATTCACTGCGAATACCAAGGCTATTCATTAAGCCAACATTATGTATTAGTATATATGTAGACAGTACATTGAGTCCATTTGGCTATCTGGGGACATTTCTCTCACATGATGCTATGTTTCCATCATTAAAATTATAATTTATAGTCTACTTCCAAACAACAGCCAGATGTGTCTGTAGAAAGTAAGTAGAAAAGCAATCTGACAACAAAAAAACATGACGGTGGTTTTGGTTTTGAAAGCAGGACAATACAAGCATCTTACAATACTGTATTGTAAGCTCTTTAACTGGTATTGTTCTGTCCCAGATTGTCCTTGCTTGTTTTCAGTCCTGCATGACAATGTCGCAATGTACCCCGCACCTGTTGAAAAGAACCGCTTTTAGTTTGAATTCACAGCGCACTGTGCCTCTTAGCAATACCAAGAACCAAGTCCTTGTATCTGTCTTTCTCTCTGTTTGTCTGTGTGTGTGTCTCTCTCTCTCTCTCTCTCTCTCTCTCTCTCTCTCTCTTTTCCCTGACTCTGCTCTACTCTTGCTCACATTGCCAGCTGAGTATCTGGCTGTAAAACAGTGACTTCTTTCACAGTGTGAAGCACACAGCGTCTCAGAGAGAGATGGAAAAAGAGCGTCAGCGACAGTTAAGCGTTGCTCTGTGTGCACAGCAGGAATGACTAAACAGCAGCGCTGAGCAGTCAGACGAAGACGAGAGGCCCCTGAAGCATGGCTACTGTACCCTCATGTCTAACCACCCGCTTGTCTATATACGTCTACCCTTCTGCTCAGGGTAGACGGTGAGGTCTAGAAAGAGGAGATTATGTCGCAGTTAAGTTATGGGGAATTCCTCTCGATCTTTATCGCGTGGGTTATTAAAAACACATAGGTAAGTAAGTTAACATTGTTGATCCTCAAGGGAAAAACAACAGCAGTACTGCAGTGCAAAGAAGAATATAGAATACATATATATTTATATTCTTTCTATATTTTACACATAAATATGTAATAATAATAAAAAACATAAGATGCGTTATAAAAGAAAATAAACAGCACTCGTTTACATCTGTAGAGAATAATCGGCCTAATCAGAGAGAGAGAGAGAGAGAGAGAGAGAGAGAGAGAGAGAGAGGACAAGACAAGACACAGAGAAGACGCAGAGAGAGAGCGGTAGCCAGCTGGACTCAGTGACGATAACGCCACAGGCCTAAAGGGGTGATTCACACAAGAGTAATCTAAACATTTATCGTCAGTGTTCATCGTTAATGTCATACACAAGCGCTGCTCGATAGTAGTGGTATAGGAGTGAAGTTTTGATTTGGAATAACAATGAGCAGCACTAGAGAGATATTGTTTTATTTCAGGGTGAGTGGGCGTACCAGCTTGGGTAATCATAATTCAGTTTTTTACCAAGTACCGTTGAATGAAAGAAGGGAATCAATATAATGCCATATTCCACACAAATAAAGGAATCTAACCTTTCTGGGTTTCTCTTTTTGCTCATTTTTAATTCAGAGCACGGTAAGGTGCAGCAGCCAGCCCACACAGGGAGGCCAGATTTCTGCCCCTCTTATTTGGATATTATGTGGAAGAAAATTCCCCTTTTCATAGAGGAAGCATTAGCGAATCCAAATGACACAAATAATGAAAAGATGGCTGTCCTTAACAAGCCATGCATTTTATTTTGAATGTTTATTTAATCCATTAGACATTAGTAAATAAATGTAGTGCAGTTATCCATTTCGAGAACTTCTGCAGCTTCTATGAATGGAGGTTGTGTGTTTACTAGCTTTACAGTAATTACGACCACAATTTAACAAGACTTTTGTCAACACTGAGAACAAGACAAGCCTAGGTACCCCCCGGTCCCCCTAATATGCATAAAGAGGTGATTTGCAGATCCTTTGAGTGAGATAAAGAGCTTTGAATATGTCGAATTACAGAAAACAAGACGCGCTCCGTTCCATAATCACTGCCTTTCTTCTTTGTTCACCAAACACGCCACGCAGTTTTCAAATGGAGGGTGATGAATAAGCAACAAAGAGTTGTTTCCTGCCCGGCGTCCATATTGTATTCCACTCGTGATTTGTGTGTCCTCGCGGTGCTCTCTGTCCTCCGTGGTGCTGTCTTGGTTTGTGGATGGATGGTTGTTTCGTCCTCTCGACCCTCTTATCTCTCTTTCATCCTGTCAGTCGGTGAGCCGTCATTTGGGCGAGCCAAGCTGCAGCCTGGGCGTAGCCTGCAGTGCTTCACTATTAACACCGTTGCCATTGAGCAACGGTGCCATTGACTCTCGTACGGTGAATTCAGATACAGGGCATTAAGGAGCAGGTGAGGGGCATCTCACCCACAAGGATGTCCGCAGGTTAGACTGCGGACATCAGGGATCGAACCCAGTGCCTTTTAGTCCCTACACTGTCCTGCCCCTGTTGTCTTTGCGTGGGGCCCCTTACAACTGTTAGTTGTTTGCCTGTGTGAACCCAGCACGGTCCATGCTATGGATGGTAACAGGCGTATATAGTTTCCAGGGTCCGTTCAGACGAGGGACTGCTGCATGTATTTTGAAGCACACAAAACAAGTGTTTACACAACACGCAAGCGTTGAGGTCCTCATGGTCGACGCTTTCTGCCATCGTCCTCGTGAGCTCATGAATATTAATTAGCATTTTTAATGAATGGACGAACGATGGCGAGGATGTAGTCGAGGGAGGCTGATTAACATTTAGAGACTTCAGAAGGTCAGGGGTCATTTACAGAGAGCTCTTCAGAAGGTCAGGGGTCATTCATCTTGTGTTGCCAGGGAGAGAACTCATCCATTTTATTTCCAAAATCAGAAAATGACCAAACATCAGTTAATGTGGAGGTTCAAACTACAAAGCAACCATATGTTTTCTGTTTTATGGAAGCTAGTTTGAAAAATATTGACATACTGTCGGTAATTCATGGCGTTAATAGTAGCTATTTAATGTAGTTAATGCAGCAACAGCAATACTGCCTTGACTTGTCATGTTCGTGTTAACTCCAATTGTGTAATTGGGGTTAAATGTTAAGTGCCTAATAATCTTAATGATGTACAAAATGCTTAGCGTGCCATTTTATCGCTGTAGCATTTACTCCTGATTTGAGATACCTCTTTCTTGTCTACGGGGTCGGCCTCTAGAAGCACAGGTACTTCCTCCAGTAGATTTATATCCACATCTTCTCTGGAACAATAGCACACATTTATCTCCAAGGGAACATGTCGATTTCCTGCTCCTCCTGTGTGTGTGTGTGTGTGTGTGTGTGTGTGTGTGGTGTGCGTGTGTGCGTGTGTGTGCGTTTGCGCATGCGTACGTGTCTCTGAGGTGTTGAAATGTGAAATCCTTCAAGTGTTTATCTCCCACCGCTCCTCTGTGCTGCTGTGTGCACCCAGCTGCCGACGTGTGTTTATCAGCTGTGAAGCCCATCCATGACACTGTTTTCTGTGTGTTGCTTTGAGCTGCCTGATTTGAGCCTCCTCCTTCCCCATCTCTTACAGTTATGTCAAACTATCCCTCACAGTTCTCTGTATGATCTCAAGCGGTTTCCACTGTCGCCTTTTTTTAAGTGTGTAAGGCAGGGGCTCTTCAACTTTTTCATCTCGGGGGCCCATAAAGACAATTGCAGTGTGTCTGTGGGACCCAAGCGCCACACGCTCAGCAGTGAACATCTCTGTGTCTTTAGGCCTCCGTCTGCTGGTCGAGTGTCAAACGATTCTTGTGGGCAAGAGAAGAAGATCTTGGTTGTATATTTGAAATGTTGGCAATAAGAAAAAACATTATAATTAGTTTGGCCTTATCCTCTGAAGCCTTGAAGCGCAGATTACATAACAAA
The DNA here is from genome assembly GCA_900323305.1 of Trachyrincus murrayi. NCBI lineage: Eukaryota > Metazoa > Chordata > Actinopteri > Gadiformes > Macrouridae > Trachyrincus > Trachyrincus murrayi. The sequence continues at coordinate 20,803 of OOFB01009566.1, read as the reverse complement.
TGGCTACTTTAATAGGCATCCATTATGTCCGGCGGCATCCAAGTATATATAACGGCATCCATATATAACGATTCTACTTGTCTTATGTTCAATATAAAAATATATGATCAGATACATTGGAGGAAGCGGAGCGACTTTAAATATGAGGCGCAGCTTCATATGACGGGCGGGTCTAGACGAACGTCTCGTGAGCCGACCTTCAACAGTCTCTCCATGTCTGGTCCAGTGGGGATTAAGCATAACGGCAGATCTCCTTGTTTAAGCCCTCCTGGGTACACCGAGTTACAGGAAGAACCATTAAGGCCAGGCCTGTGTTTACAGGGATGCAGGATCTACAAACAGACATGGGGGGCGAGGGGTGGGGGGTGAGGGGTTCTACATCCTCCGGGGAATTGTAGAATGTGCTTCCTTGAAAGGAAGGAGGGTGTAGTTGAGCGCTATAAAGAGATTGGGGAGATGGAGAGGGTTTTGGGTGGGGAAGATTTGTAGGGGAAACATGATATGATTATCTTTGTATAAAGTGCGAGCTTGTTGAATGTTGACGTATTCCGATTTCTTGATTTTGTTTCGAGTTTTTCGAGTTTCATATTGTTTGCGCATGTAGTCTCTTATCTATACTATTGCAATTACAGTGTTTGCTCTCAACGTTTCCAGTCGGTTGAGTTGTGTTTCTTTCCATGGCTTGTTTATGAGTTTTAAGGGTCCCTGTTATTATCAGACCATGTACCAACAGAGCAAAACAAGTTATTTTGGAGTCACACTCCAGTACACTGATACTTATGTAGTACTGCAGAGTTTTAAATGTATGTGTTGAAAGTTTCTGTGAGAAACATGTACAGTCGCCGAAAACACCCAGTCACCTCATTTACGACGTAGGGATGTCTTAAAAATGTACACTGTGATGAGGGATAGTCTATAATTCAGTATCTTTGAAGTATTTCTTTCTTACCAGAAATGTCCCCTTAATAGTTTGGCAGAGGCAATTATCGGGGAATAAAAGACTAGGCAGACATACAGACATTTGGATGGATAGATAGATAGATGAACGACTCTGTTTAGTAAGATTGCAGTGTTTGTTTCTAGCCGTGAAACAAAGCTTTAATTTATAACTCCTACACTTTCAGGGAGGTTGTCCAAAATGTACCAGTTCATCCTCACCACACACACCGCAGACCACAAACACAGAATTAAAGAACAAACACAGGACTAAAGAACAAACACAGAACTAAAGAACAAACACAGAACCAAAGAACAAACACAGAACCAAAGAACAAACACAGAACTAAAAAACAAACACAGAACCAAAGAACAAACACAGAACTAAAGAACAAACAACACACAGTTTCTTCTTTCCAAGTGTAAAAGGAGAGAACGTGGCCCCCGTAACAACAACATGTCCTCCCCTGCAGGGAGGTGGCCC
>OOFB01009566.1:7571-19363 GCA_900323305.1 Trachyrincus murrayi | reverse complement strand
AAACACAGGACTAAAGAACAAACACAGAACTAAAGAACAAACACAGAACCAAAGAACAAACACAGAACCAAAGAACAAACACAGAACTAAAAAACAAACACAGGACTAAAAAACAAACACAGGACTAAAGAACAAACACAGAACTAAAGAACAAACACAGGACTAAAGAACAAACACAGAACCAAAGAACAAACACAGAACTAAAGAACAAACAACACACAGTTTCTTCTTTCCAAGTGTAAAAGGAGAGAACGTGGCCCCCGTAACAACAACATGTCCTCCCCTGCAGGGAGGTGGCCCAGATCGACCAGTTCCTGCAGGAGACAGCGGCGCGCGAGGCCAACGCCAAGGTGCGCCTGCAGCAGTTCATCGAGGAGCTGCTGGACCGTGCCGACCGCGCCGAGAAGCAGCTGCAGATCATCAGCAGCTGTGGCAGCACGCCCAACGGCAGCCTGGGCCGCTGCAGCTTCCAGGGGTCAAAGGGCATAGGACGACAGGTCTGTTTAAAGAAAAAAAAGAACCTTGTTCAATTTTGGCTCTCTTGTGTGGCCTATATAGTGCACTATTTAGGGCGTGCTTCCATTTTGTGCTGTCTGAAATTTCAGTGTACAAATCTGGTTCCCTGGTTCCCTGCACTACTTTTTATACCCATAATGCACCATAAAAGAAGTGTACAATTGATTATATTTTCCCACACTATGTCCCATGATGCATAGCGGTTTTCGTTGTCATCGGATTCGTCTAATTGCAAGTGAGCTGTCACAGGGTGACTAACCTTAACACGTGTTGGCCGGTGTTCTGACGCATAATTAGTGTCCGAATTCCCCATATACTTGTTCCCTGAATAGTTTACTATATAGTGCACGGCTTGCGACAAAGCATGTCAAAAGGTACTGGGTTCGAACCCCAATGTCTGTAGTCTACCTGTAGGCATGCTCGAGCAAGATGCCCCTAACCCCCTAAAAATGTCAATTTTTTCGCGACCTGTGCCTGTGTAGCACGAACTGCACTCTTCAAAATGTTTGTATTATTATTATTATTAGGTAATGCGAGGCACCCACTTGTTTATATTAGGATTGTATTGCATTTAAATTGCAATAATTTCAAATATATCAAATAAGACTTGAAAGTATTTGGTAGAGTAGAGATGTTGTGCTGTTGCCAAGCTTTCAACTGTCACTAGTAGCAGTAGCTTTGACTTGTCAATACTGCATTGGTTATATTGATTTAGGAACCTGTAGGACAGGCCATAATAGACTTGTAGACAGCCTGTCTACTGTACCTACTAATTGGTAATTGTTTTGGCCCTCGGCTGAGTTTTAGGTCAATGCATCTGATTAGTTCATGAAACAAACAAATCCGATTTTTCGGGTGTCCATGCAAGCTTCATTTAGAGCCATTGATTTAACGTGGTAAAGCCGCTGCCTTGTATGAACATTGATAACATTTACAATACTCAAAATGAATACCAGGAGCCTTGAGATCCAGGCAGCCTTAAGTATTGAGTCCTAATTAGCTTTTTAATAACTCTGTGTCATATTGAATATAAACAAGGAAAGAAACACACAACGTAGAAAACTCTTCTGTATCCAGCTTTTCAGAAGAAGTGTGCCAAAATCATAAGAAGTGCATACTGAAACCTTTTAAGCACTTTTACCTCATTCATTATCTCTGGAATACTTTAGCTAACCCTAACCCTATTATAATATAGAATGAGGGTGGTACAACATTTTAAACTCACTCCTCTCCTCGGCGCTCACTGCGACATTTCCATCTCCATCCGCCGGGTCACTCCCATCTCCATGGAGACACATTTCAATAAAGAAGATATTGAGATGATATTATCATGTTAAATAATACGGGCCATTTGGTCGTGGATGCTTTTATCCAAAGTGTCTCATACAATACCGTGAGTGGATACGTTATTCACATGGGAGGCCCCTAGTGGGAGATATCATTGTGATGGAGGACGTTAATATTTCCATGGGTGAAAGGTGGAGATAGAGATAGTGCAAGAAGGTGTCTGATGGTGAGGTAGAAAGAGGAAGCATTAAGATCCTTACTTCCAGTAGACGGCAAGCGTTACCGCTGTTACAGGAAACGGTGCAGAGTCATTTACCATTTACTTGTTGTGCAGTGGCCATTCATCTCATCACAGCTATCCAATCTGAATGTCATTTTTAAACAATTGCCGTTTAATCGTCGGACATCTTGTCGGATGTTACGGTGAGCGGGAGATTCTTTCACTCTCAACATTCTCTTAGATTTATATTAATTGTATTATTTGTTTTATAAAGGATCCCCATTGGCTGAACACGCTGTAGTCAGCTGGTCTTCCTGGGGTCCACACATAAGACATAAACAACAATCAATTAATACAATAACACTCAATGAAATTCAGATCACATGAAGACAGAGTAGCGTAAATATATTCAGGTACCATCCGTTCAATAAAAAGTTAGGAGCTGTGGAGTGTGTGTGGTCGGTGGCTGGTCTAATCAGCCTGACTCGGGCCAGGTGAGGCTGCTTAAACCAGCCACCAATGTCCATGGATCGTGTCCAACCATCCGCAGTCTCTGGTGTTGTTGACTAACGTGTCTGTTGTTGTGCCTGGGTTGTGTCTGTTTTCAGAGGAACTCCAGTATGTCTGGCAGCACCAGGGGCATGTACCAGGTATCAGAGAGACGCTCTTCACCCAGCACCGGGTAAGACAGTAAGACACCGGCTCACGCCAACATACTTACTCACACCGCATTAGTATATTCAAGGTGTTTTTTTTTAATTAATTTTTTGGAGGTTTTAAACTCGCTCACACTCCATTCTTATACATATACATATTTATTCAAACTCCATTCTTTAGATTTTTTTACTCCATTCTTCTGAATATATATTTTTAGGTTTTCAACTTAGGAACGCTTCACATTCGTGTATGTTAGGGTTTAGTATCTGCAGTCTTGTCCAGAGGTGTCAGTACATCTTCTTCCAGGGTCAGAGACCGCTGAGTGGAATGTGTGTCAAGAGTGCAATGCATCACATCCAAAGGCAGAAGGGTGTTGAAGGCCAAAGTATTGTCCATATATTGTCCATTATATTGTCCATTAGTAGCACTTTTCACCAGGCCCGTTTGGATGAGAGCCATCTGGCCGAAACAGGTGTCTGTGTCCCCAGAAACAGATTAAAATTGTCAATGAAGTTGATTCCTCTCGGGCTACATGTTTTGAAAAGCCAGGTATTCAGCCTGCTGAACGTATCGATTATGTCGAAGGTCTTCCCCCGAAGCCCTCTGTCACTTAATTAGTCTTCAAACTGGTTTTACTATCGTATGTCTACACATTACACAGTGATTATGTGGTCTTCATCGCCTTCACGTGGATATAATGCCGCGTCTCTGCTTGATTAGTACATCAAAATAATGATTTACTGTTTATGTCCATGGATCGTGTCCAACCATCCGCAGTCTCTGGTGTTTTTTTTACATAATCCCACTGCAAAATGCTGCTGAATGATCTGTAACTATTGGAATGATCTCAATGGCCATCTTGCTGATTGATCCGATGCTGATGATTTCACTGTAGTATCATTGGTTTTCAAATTTACCTTTACACAACTTAGGTGTGTAAACATGTTGGATCCAGAATTAGCCGATATAAATAGCAGGATAAATGTGGATGTGGTCAGCAGCTTAATTGGAACGATTTAAATATTATGATATCGATTATTTGTATTTGATGATGGAATTAACAATTAAAAATCTAACTTCTAAATTAGATGCCAGGTTTTGCCCCTAAATCTCGACTAACAGGGGACATTTGCTAATATCGTGCTCCACAATATCCTACCCCTATATCTCATATCCCAGACCCATTATACTTTTACTCCTTGTAATAACCCAGTTTCCTCACATTAGAAATGCAGCTAACTCTAATGGGACGAGGGCTGTGTTGGACAAGTGCCTGCATTAACACACACGCCTATCGACCCACACATCCCATAATAACTACCTCGCTACTCCGTCTTGGCCTGGGTTATGGTCGTGTTGGTATAGTGCTCACAAATGTTGCATTTAAGTGTTGCTTATGGATATGCAACATGATATGTTCTTGTTATGGTCACATGTATTTCTAACCTGAGGCGCCAGATGGTTTGTTACATAGAACCATCTGGGAAGTCGTCCTTGGAAACTGTTTGGAAAAGGGCAGGCACTTTCAAAAAATACTTGGCAGGTGATTGGATGAACCATCTGTCCATCACCATCTAACTTTAACCGATCAGATCAACTAACCATATGACGTAGTAGATCGAGAAAAGCCTTCAGTACCTTTCTTTGCTTTAAAATAACGTCTTACTAAAATGCATAAAGGTAAAGGTATGAGAGATTTTTCCTCAGTGTCCTCTGCACAGGTCTTTAGTTTAAATAAATAAAAGATATGGAAGAAGAAGCATAAGACTTTCCCCGTGTTATGTAACCGCTAGTTATGCTGCGGCAGAGAGAAGTAAATAACAAAATATGTTTTATGCGAAATATGTTTTATCTTTTTAAAGTGAATGTCTGCTCATTAGATGTGTCCCATTTGTAGTCAAAAAGCATAGTTCTAGTGAAACGCATCCTCCGTGGACCGATATTCATGTAGTATTTACAATAGCATAACGATTACATTTATTATTTAAATAGATCTTGGACTGTGTTTTTTTTGGTGAATAGAAACATAGCATACAGAAACAGTTTCTCTTTGTACAATGTGTTTTGTTGTCCTGTACATCGAGGTATTATTACCCCCTCTGTTCAGCTGATACCACCAGAGGAAACTTTAGTACTTGCTCTTCACACTTCCTGAGCTGTGAAGAAGAATGCGTTTTTTTCTCTTCAACGGCTTCCCCTCACACGGCTGCTGTCTGAGATTATTTCACAATTAGTTTAATAATTATTTGTAACTGAAATAAGTTAAGTTAAGTTTAATCATAAAAGTGTGATGAGGTTATGTTTCTTCAGGGGAGAAAAATACATGGAATGACGCAGGGGTCATGTATAATAAGAGTCTATAAAAACAATGTTTTCATTAGGGCTGAACAATTACTCGGAATATTATCGAAATTGCAATATGGTAAATCGCAGGAGCTGCAATTTTTTGATACGGGTAAAATGTGTAAATGTAAATTCATAACACCATTAGTGCTGTAGTGCTGGCCTACAAATTTTGATACCCTGGCGTACACATTTTTTTCTCCAGATGTAAGAAAACATGTTTGTTTGGTACAGACCCCAACAAATGTCACATCATGGTTTTAATAGTTTTTCAGTGAAAATGAAAATCGTGATGCAAAAATGATCATTCCCACTAATAGTGAATCATATCGCAATCGGAATATCTGTCAAAATAATCGCAATATGATCATTTTTACACCTTCACACCTTCACACAATGAATATAGGTATAAATACAATACAATACAATAGATGCCTATGCAAGGTACTTGACCTATGCAAAGTACCTGACTGTAACATCTTTAAATCACATTAAATCACACAAATTATTTATCAATACATAATCCATATGTATTGATATCCAGACTACGCAGACACATTGAAACAAATGAAAAGCCTTGAAACAATTAAAATGCATCATGTAGTCCCAAAATGACACACAGATGTGCACACAGGTGTGCAGTGTCGTGTCTTGTTCTGTAAATTGTAACGTCATATAATTTAACTCCTCCTCCTCCCGGTTGCCAGGGTGTCGGGGCGGGTCAAGTCGGTGTCCCAGGGCTCTGGAGGCTACGACAGCGACAGCGTGGAGATGCACCCCATGGACGAGTGTCCTGAGTCCCAGTACTACCACGTCCAGTGTCGCATGGGGGAGGGCGGCTACGAGCGCCCCCCCGGCGGAGGTGGTGGTGGAGGAGGAGGAGGAGGAGGAGGCGGAGGAGGTGGTGGTGGTGGTGGAGGTGGTGGTGGAGGAGGAGGCTCGCGGAGCTGGGGTCTCCGTAAGCAGGCCATCCAGAACTGGCAGCGGCGGCCCTACCGCAACAGCACGGAGGGGGAGGAGGGGGACGTGTCCGACGTGGGCTCCAGGACCACCGAGTCGGAGGTGGAGATGTGGGAGCAGGACCGCGGCCGGGCCGTGGCCGAGGTGCAGCAGTCGGCGGCCCCCCACCCTCACCAGAGACGTTACCGCCACAGCTCAGGTGAGGAAACACCGGGGATAAGACTTATTACACGTATTATTTATTTACATGGTATTGGAATGATGTGATGCTTAAAGCGCAAAACATTTTGGCAATGTTTTAACCAACTGGTCCAGGAGTCTTCATACCCAGAAATGCAGGATAATACATTTGGTGAACGGTCTTACCCACAGCGCCTTAAATACCATGATTGCATAAACATTATAGTGAGGAAACAATGAAGAAAATGGCTTTGAAGTGATAGCCTGATTTATTCTTTTCATATTCATAAACAATCCAGTATTGAGTTTCTTTATTGCATATTAATTTCATATTTAAGCATTGGCATCTCATAACCACTTGCAGCTCTTGGATACCTCAAGCGACTCGCAAGCTAGGTTTCAAGAGCAGGCACAACATAGATATCATTTTACCAAATGATATCTGTCATATCTATATCTATATCATTTTTTGGTGGTTGCGAATTGTTTTGTGATTTAAGAGAGATTTCTCATATTTCTCACACATACGTTTTCTCCTCCCACATCATGCTGTGGGTCTTGCTGTAGCCAACATTTGATCACACCCTCCCGTATCTCTGTCTCTATCTTCTCACTGATTTTCGCTTAGCAACACACCAACTCACAGTCGGCGTATCCATAGTAGGACGGCTCGAGTCGATGACAAATGTGTTCTCGCTTGTACTCCTGTCAGTACATTCGAAAAGATCGTCCTCACAGATGTGCGATGCTATTCCGGCACTCTGACGCAGTCGTCCGTATTGCTGCTAGTGCTTGCCAGGCCCTTGTCAGATGGTGTCAAACTACAAACCCGACACTTTCACTACGCCGGTTACACACAGCTTGCCTGCATGCTGCATCCATGAACGATTTGGCAGTATTGGTCGTAGGATGCACAGATTCCTGGGGGTTCTTCTCGAAGCGTCTTTATTTCATTTCAAATGGAAATGATTTCATGATTCATTTTAGATCTTGCCCCATGAAATGACTTAAGTTCAGCCCTTACGTGATGTATATATAGATGAGTACAGGCTATTTTTACTTGATTTGGAAATATAAAATGGCTTCCATATAGACAGATGATATAAATATGTTCAGTGTAAAAGAGTGGATTGATAAATACACGACAAAGTGGGTTTAACCACCCCTCTGTATTAACAAGGTTCATAGATTCACAATAGTATTTGGTACTCGTATATAGCCCATATATTACATAATGTACATGAAATATAATATAATGAACATTTTTACAGTAACTAATTTGGCAGAGGCCAATTTTATCCAAAGCAACTTACAGGTGAGGCTGAGAACAATCAATGAATCAATATTGGTACAACTGCAAGTGCTGTAACACCAGGTTTCTAAAACCTTGTGTCAATTGCATCATGGGTGTTGCAAGTGTATGAAAACAAGTAACAGTAGCAGTATCCTCCTGTTCCAGATGAACAATAAAGACAGTCTTTCTTCTCCCCGGTGCACGCACAGGGCGGTCAGAAGGCGCCTACAACCGGCCGTGCCGCCACGAGAGGAGCCCCGGCGGCAGGTCCAACGAGGTGATCAGCCCGGAGATCCTGAAGATGCGTGCGGCTCTCTTCTGCATCTTCACCTACCTGGACACCAAGACCCTGCTGCAGGCCGCCGAGGTCTGCCGTGACTGGAGGTTCGTGGCACGCCACCCAGCCGTGTGGACCAGGGTCCTGCTGGAGAACACCCGCATCTCCTCCAAGGTGAGGGCCCGTTCCTCCCCTCATGCGGGACACCTTTTTTTTCTTCCTCAGTCACTCTCCTCATCGTTTATGAAAGGGTTAGTCGGCTGAAAACACTGTAGTCGGCTAGTCTTCCCGGGGTCCACATGTAACACATAACACTAAAACGCTGTAGTCGGCTAGTCTTCCCGGGGTCCACATGTAACACATAACACTAAAACGCTGTAGTCGGCTAGTCTTCCCGGGGTCCACATGTAACACATAAATGTAACACTAAAACAATGTGAAAGAAATGTGAAAACAAATTAATTCAATCACATTCAATGACATGAGATCACACCATGACAAAATAGAATAATAATACAATACAATAAATGCATACAGATAGAATCTAACTAGAAGAGACAGTGAGCACTTTCATCAGTATCTAGTGTGGAGTCCAAGTCTTGTGTGACTTTAATTTGTGTGTGTGTGTGTCTCCCGATCAGTTCCTAGGCACCCTGTCTCAGTGGTGCACACAGACCCACTCTCTGATCCTGCAGAACCTCAAGCCCAGACAGAGAGGGAAGAAGGAGACCAAGGAGGAGTACCTGAAGAGCACACGGTGAGACCAGATGCTCCAGCCCTGGATCAGTCTGGTCTGATCTGTGTGACGGTTCATGTCTGTCTTGGTTGATTGTGATTGTGATGCTGATTGTGATTATGTATGTGTATATTTTCCTGAGATTGCAAATGTAATATTATTAAATATGTATGTGTGTACGCATTAAATATGCATGTATAAATATTAAACATGTATAATGCATTAGTAAGTGAACAGGTGTTTGTGTGTGCGCCCGCACGTTCGTACGTGTGTGTGTGTGTGTGTGTGTGTGTGTGTGAGTGATTACTTCCATGCTTTCTCTGTGTTCCCTCACCAGAGGCAGCCTGGAGGATGGCCTGGAGGCCCTGCTGAAGGCTACAGGCAGCAACCTCCTGATCCTCAAGGTGTCTCACTGTCCCAACCTGCTGACCGACCGCTCCCTCTGGCTGGCCAGCTGCTACTGCAGAGCACTGCAGGCCGTCACCTACAGGTAGGACTGCTGGTAATGATGCCCATTCATTTGTCGAGCTTCTTCTGTGAAATATATAGTACTGTATTGTAATTGTCTTACAATACATTGGTTGACGTTACATTATATTGCATTACACATCATTACATTGTATTACGTTCAATGAGGTTATACTACATTACATAGCATTGCATTGCACTGCATTATGTTAAATGACATTATGTTGTATGACATATATACATATCGTTACATTACATTATACGACATATCACATAATATCGTTTGTCATTAGTAGTGTTACCCACAGTACACTGTGCCACCATCAGCAAGGTCTCCATGAAGAAATTGATAACCGTTCTGAAAGAGTGGGTCCAACTCCCATTTAATTCTGTCATTAAGTAAACATCTTTCATTTAGCTCATTCCAGGAGAGGATGCTGCTGGCGTGCATACACAGTTACAGTAACCAACTTCTGAGTTCTGTTTTAGGGTTAGGGTTTGGTTTTAGGGTTAGGGTTTGGTTTTTGATTTTAGGGTTTGTTAGGGTTTGGTTTTAGGGTTAGGGTTTTGTTTTAGGGTTAGGGTTTGGTTTTAGGGTTAGATTTTGGTTTTAGGGATAGGGTTTGGTTTTAGTTAGGGTTTGGTCTTTGATTTCTGAAAAATGAGGGGATAAAAAAACAAAAAGAGAAACAAGAGGAGAATAATGAAAAAAAGGAAAGAGGAAAAAAGAGAAAAAAGGAAAGGGGGAAAAAGAAAAAAAAGGAAAAAAATGAGAAAAAGGTTAAAAAAAAAAGGAAAAAATTAAGGAAAAAGGAAATAAAAAAATGAAAGAAAGAAGGGTTAGGGTTTGGTTTTAGGGTTAGGGTTTGGTTTTAGGGTTAGAGTTTGGTTTTAGGGTTAGGGTTTCGTTTTAGGGTTAGGGTTTCGTTTTAGGGTTAGAGTTTGGTTTTAGGGTTAGGGTTAGGGTTTGGTTTTAGGGTTTGGTTTTAGGGATAGGGTTTGGTTTTAGGGTTAGGGTTTGGTTTTAGGTTTAGGGTTTGGTTTTGGTTTTAGGGTTTAGGGTTATAGGTTTAGGGTTTGCTTTTAGGGTTAAGTTTGGTTTTAGGGTTAGGGTTTGGCTTTAGGGTTAGGGTTTGGTTTTAGGTTAGGGTTTGGTTTTAGGGTTAGGGTTTGGTTTTAGGTTTAGGGTTAGGATCTGGTTCTAGGGTTTGGTATTAGGGTTAGGGTTTGCTTGTAGGGTTAGAGTTTGGTTTTAGGTTTCAGTTTTCTGTGGACGATTGAGAACATACATTTTAGAAAACCTGAGCGCCGACCAGTTCAGCACAGAAGATAACCACTCACTCGAAGCTCTTGTGAGTCGTCACTTGTATGGATTAACCTCTTCCCCTTCCTTCTTACCAGGAGTGCCACTGACCCCGTTGGCCAGGAGGTGATCTGGGCCTTGGGAGCAGGCTGCAGGGACATCATCTCCCTACAGGTGGCGCCACTGCACCCATGGTGAGAGAAGGAGAAGGGACATGTAGCACCATGTCTCTGGGCCAACCCCTGTAACCTACGAGGATATTTTTAAACTTAGACAATATCTGTCTTTGTTGATGAAGTGTATGTGGACACAGGAGGCAACGGCGCTGTATAGGGGGGGGGGACTTAGGACGATTCCAAGGGCCCTTGACTGATAGGGGCCCTCAAAACATATTTGAACATAAAGTTCACTTTTTAATTGTATTCCAGTCCTAATTTATCTCATCAACGACCAGGACACAGGCAGATGTTGTTGAACCGGTTTATTGTAGAGTTGGTAATGCTTTGTAGGCACAGCAGGTGGTAAAATGCTGACATGTCCGTGCCCTTCTTGAGTGGGTGTGGAGATGGTGAAATGGTTCTGGTTTTGACACACCTTGCCTCCCCCAAAAATAAAATCAGGCTTCCAGAAAAGAAAAGACAAAGAAGCCAAACAAGAAACAACCTAACCTAACTTTATGCAAATGACCAGCATAGGAGAGTCTCAACAAAGAAACAAAGAAAACAACAATGGCGGCTCCTAAAGAGGTTAGCGTAGATGCTGCTGTAGCCTCTGTTTTATCTGACCTGGAGAGTATTTCTTCATTGAGAAATGAATTGAGACATGAAAGTACTCGTTCCTTAAAAAAACTACTTTTTTACTCATGTGCGTTACTTGTACTTGTACCCACCACTGGGTAGGGGTTAGGGTATCTTGCTCAAGGATGCCTACAGGTAGGCTGCGGGCATTGGGTATCGAACCCAGTACCTTTCGGCCGCGTAGTAATTAATTAATTCACAAAACTCATGAACATTGATATATATTTTCTTTCAAGCGGGTGTGAATAAGGTAAATAAAGTGACTCTAGTTGGTATGTGGTTCCCAGTACTCTGTAGTAGTAATCAAGTACATATCCTGTGTTCCCTCTCAGCCAACAGCCGGCTCGCTTCAGCAACAGATGTCTTCAGACCATAGGACGTTGTTGGCCACACCTCCGAGCTCTGGGAGTGGGCGGAGCCGGATGTGGCATCCAGGGCCTGGCCTCTCTGGGTACGTCACATCACATCCACTGTTAGGGATGGGAGAAAACGTCAGCAGAAACGTTATCTTAGTGGAAGCAAACTAATGGCAGCTGTAACTGTTTATGGGGTGGAATGCGATGACATTCCTCACATTTTGTTTTCGCACGTTTACACTCATGTTGATAATTATTGTATTGTAGTCATTCATTATTCAGCTTTTTTTCTCACCACTCACGTATGCCCCTCCCACTGCCCCCCCCCCCCCCCCCCCCCCCCCCCCCCCCCCCCCCCCCCCCCCCCCCCCCCCCCCCCCCCCCCCCCCCGCGCCCCC
>OOFB01009564.1:4226-20342 GCA_900323305.1 Trachyrincus murrayi | reverse complement strand
TAGGAATTCAGATTCACTTCCCTTTACTCTATTCCCTTTTTTTACTCTCTTTCTCATTTGCTCTCGCTCACTTTCTCTGTTGTTGTGTGTGTGTGTGTGTGTGTGTGTGTATGGGGTATTAGTAGGCCTCTAGCGTGTAGCTGCTGCTGGGTTAATGCTCTTGTTATAGATGTCTCTCAGTCACCGGCAATAAACAAACAAGCGCACCAATGGCAACAAAGGAAACCATACTGGAATGGTTCGCTCTCAGGTCAACAATTAGTTACAATTAAACAGCTAATTAGCCGTCAAGGATTTACCCATCGTCTTTATCCATAGTTTTTTTCCTCCATGTCAGGCTTGATGAATTAAAATACCAATGGCTTAATGAAGTAGCTTATTATGACGTATTGCTCCTGATTCAACAGCGACCCAGAACACCTGTACAATACTATTTCAAGAAACAAGAAACAAGTAAGCAGTCTTCAACAATCTAAGCATCGGGTAATACAACATAAGCCACACTACCACATTAGTAGTGAATGGTTTTTACATGGGTATGAATTGTTTCTACAAAAACATTAGGTTTTATAGATGTTATTAGTTAGGCCTATATGCTAAATATATTTTGTATACATTTTTTGTCAAATACAATACTGCCTGTGGCAGTAAATCACATGCCACTGAAGGGGCTTTTCTGGGCTCATTCGAGGAGACAGGCAGATGTTGTTAAACCGGTTTATTGTAGAGTCGATACGATTTTTCCAGGCAGAGCAGATGGTAGTGTTGACATGCTAGCACTCCTCCTGATTGGGCCTTGATTGGCCAATGCCCCACAGGTGTGCAGCCTCACCCAGCCCCAGAGTCTAATCAGTCAGACTCAGACCAGGTGAGGCTGCTTACACCAGCCACACACACTCCACATGCCTTTTTTTCTTGATATTAGACTAACAATATCAAAGTATTAATCATACTTTTTTAATAGTAAAAAACAATCAAATATCAATGGTTAAAAAAATCACATTAATACATTTGAAATAATTAAGTGGCAGAATGAGAGGTGAGGAGAGTTAGGATGAAAATAATTTAAGTGTATAGTCTGTTCAAACATAAAGACCAATTTATTCATCACTGTGTAAAGAGGCTTAAAGCCGTGGTGATGCAGACATTCCTGGTTTCTGCAGTAGGGACAGCATGCTGTGGGACACCGGATATCTCAGGATAACTCTAGCGACAGGAAAGCCCTTGTCACAAGAGGGATTTCCTTAATGAATGACTGATTTAGAGAGCAGTGTAAGCTATGTACAGAATTGTTGTTACTGCATTGTTAATATTTTGAGAGAAGTGAGAGAAGGTTGATGTGTTTAGATATGTTTAGTTTTTACGTTTAGGATAAGAATTTGAGCGGTGGGGCTCATAGCAATTAGCAACAGGCCTACAGGAACAACAGTGGGGATGGGGATCAAGGAGTATACATGCCAGCGTATATACTTAGCTAATCTGGTCAGGCCATATAACATGGCACGCAGCAAGGATGATTTTCAAGTGACCCCATTCATCCATCAGTCCATCTATTCATCCATGAGCTTCACGTGGTTATTCTTGGTCAGGATCAGAGGAGCATAAGGGAAAAAATATCCATCTCAACATCTAAAATGTCCGATACTGTATTCGTTCCTACTCCTATTCGAGCCTATCATTATCAGGGATGTACAGAGCATGTTTTAGAATATTGGTTGCAACAGCCTATTTTATTTGAAGAAATAGTTCTTGGAAATAAGATTTGCTTTAATGGGCAATTAATTAACAAAGTGTGTGAAACGGTTCAACTAAGAACTGGATTCAAAACGTGAATAGTTATTGGTCGTCTTATTTCTATGTCGCAATGGTTCAAACCTTCTAAAAAGTTGTATTATTTGGAAAAGAAAACAGGCATTTGTTTGGACACCTCTTTATATACGTCACTTACGCGTGTCAGCGACATTAAAGGACCCTAACAAATTCTGAAATACAACGCGGGCTAATGTTGACATCAATAATAAATCACGCATTCGCCCACTTTTGCGTCTCAAAATAAAATGCGGCGAAAAACAGTGCAATTTTAAAGCCAACTTCTATGGAAGGATTGTATGTGCTTGTTCTCGTAAGAAGTAGTCTGTGAACCAAGCTGGTAAATATAGCTGGCTAGCTAATAGCACTCTTCGCAGGCTACGCAGTTTTCGATCAGTTCCGTTTCTATTAGCTAGTTGTGAAAAGTGAAACAGCCTAATTGTTACTAACATAAAAGTGTCTGTTCGGGCTGCTGCACAAAATATACCCTATATTTTGGTATGGGCCAACTCAACCTAACTTCAGTGGCTGGCTATTGATAACTCCTTCGTAACCAGGAGGTAATGTCTACATAAAATGAATATTTGCCTATATGTTATGAATCTTCTTAATGTGCATGTTTAATAGAGACACTCTTTAATATCGTTCATTTCAAATTGTTCAAGGGCATAAATGCATGACATTAGTTTGTCATCTCCCTGTATTTTCATTTGGTGTCTATATTCCAATGCCAAACTGGTTGTGGCTCTATCTCAACACAGCCCCTGTTTTTAAGCTAAATGAAACGATGCGTGTGAGCCATTATTCGATGGCTTTTCAAAGTAATGTTGCAGAACCTCTGCACAGGCAATAAACTCATACTCATGGTTTCGAAACCACAATGTACTAAAGGGCTGTGTCTGCAACCTGCTTCAAATCACAAGAAACCAAAGCCTGCTGATATTTGTATGTGATGCGTTTATGCACTGTACTGTTGCATGAAGTCATCTGCTTCCATCCCATTATTAATAACGGCATTGGTGTGCCTTCTCTTGCACCCTAGCGTTTTCCTACAATGTGTTCATTACTCATTCACTCATTCATGAAAAGGTTCCAGTTGCTCCTATCCAACGGCCCCCTTTTTTTTTTCTTTGTTTCAGCCACAATGAAACGAAGGGGTGAGGCCCCCACCACGGCCCTTCTGGGCACCAAGAAACGCAGACACGATGGCAGCTCAGATGATGAGTCCCCCATCTTATCAAACACTCATGGTACAGAACCCCTATCACCACATACCTTCACCATGAGAATGTCTCATTCAAGGTTCCAGTGTTGAAGAGCGTCTGTTGTTTGCATCATGTAAAGCTTAATTTATAGTTGCCGTACGTGAACCAAAAATAAAGTAATCCCGGCCCTCGTTCATGCTGTGATTTGTCACATATTGTGCACCTCTGAACATTTTAAGCTCCGAGAGCAGAGTGCATGGACTGCCTTCCACACTTCACAAACCCCACATCACGGCGACTATAAATTACGCTTAATGTATGCTATGCAGTTGTCCCTGATTTGTTTGTTGTGTCCTGTCCAGACTCCAGTCAGAGTGACTCGCACAGTGACCAGGAGGAGCACAGACCAGGTTTCTCCATGTCCACTAAGCCTCACACTGCCTTAGAGACAGACGCCAACACAGAGGGCGACTCCAAGTTCTCTATGTACAACATGGTCTCACAGAAGCTCATGGTAAGATACTCAAACCTTTACCTCTATATATATCTGTGTTTTAGTTTACAGCCTTGTTTATGACTGGGTTCAACATTGTGTTTTAGTTTACAGCCTTGTTTATGACTGGGTTCAACATTGCACTTGTGTTTTATTTCTGAGGTTGGAAATATATTAGCACGTACACTGAACTTAGATATATTTTTCATCATTTTTCAATTTAAAGTGCAAATGTTTGTTAAATGCGAATTTTCCTTTTCGGCATCTAGGCTAAAATGGGCTTCCGTGAAGGTGAGGGTCTGGGGAAGTTCGGCCAGGGGCGGAAGGAGATCATAGAGGCGTCGACCCAGCGAGGGAGGAGAGGTCTCGGGCTCACGCTGCAGGGCTTCCAGGGGGAGCTCAACATCGACTGGCAGGATGAGCCTGAGGTAGGAAAACGACAAGATGTAGATGTTTGCATTATCTTTATAATATCATAGCATTATCTCAGTGTCTATATCTAATGTAGTGGTTATATATGTATAATATATATATATATTTGTGTTGTTGTAGCCCAGTGCTGTAGAGAAGGTGGATTGGTTCCCAGAACCCTCCGCCCAGATCCCAGATGCAGATGAGCTGAAGGAATGGATGGCAGTGGGACCGGTAAAATACAGTCACAACTAGTCTTATATCTAAGCATCTATAAGTCTTATAGATGCTTTTAAAAAATGGTCTTTATATACATTTTCCCCTTTTCATCACTTACAGCGGAAATTAAAGATTGAGGACGAAACAGTGTTCTGCACTGAAGATCTCTTACACACTCTCTTAAGGTGCAAGGTAAGTCATGTTCAACTTTAGATTGTATATGTTTATATAACTATGTGTTTATGTTTATTTGTTTCCATTTCCATAACCATAAAATGCTGTTGTTCCTATGGAGGCTATGACGAGTTTTAATACACAAGTGCAGTGCAGAGAAGACAATATTACGGCGTACTATAGGAGTACACCGTGCGTACAAGTAGGGCTGGGCGATAAAACGATAACAATAATTATCACAATATAATTCTCCTCGATAGAAATATAAGGAAAATTTGATCAAGTTTGATGTAATTATTTTCTGTGGTCGCATAGCATGCACATAAATCGCAGACATGTTGACGGTTGCAAAATAAATTATGATAGAAATATTATCGTGATAACATTTTTGGCCCAGCCCTACGTACAAGAAACATTGACCATCTCTCTATGCTTTCATTAGTCGGTGTTTGACAACCTGGAGGGAGAAGAGATGAGGCGAGCAAGGACGCGTTCCAATGCCTACGAGACCATCCGTGGGGCTTTCTTCCTCAACAGGTCAGCCTGAAGAAAGCCCAAATTCATTCAATCATTCAAATGAAATTACTCTCATGGAATGGTCTTGGAGCCTCCTTCAGTTACACAGCAAATAACACGTCATATTCTCTCATCTGATGTGTTTAGAGCAGCCATGAAGATGGCCAACATCGACCACTGTTTTGACAACATGTTCACCAACCCAAAGGATTCACAAGGGGTAAGATAGTAAAAGCGTGATTATCTTTTGTTATTATTATTATTATTATTATTATTCAGAACTAAGACAAAAATAATCTCTAAGAATCAAAACCTTAACTTAAAACTAATGGAAATGTCTGTGGCCTGTGCGTAGAGACCCTTGGTGCGGGAGCACGATGGGGAGCTGCTGTACTTCGCCGACGTGTGCGCGGGCCCCGGCGGCTTCTCGGAGTACGTGCTGTGGAAGCGCCGCTGGCACGCCAAGGGCTTCGGCATGACGCTGAAGGGCCCCTGCGACTTCAAGCTGGAAGACTTCTACGCTGCGTCCAGCGAACTGTTTGAGCCTTACTACGGTACACACACCTGTTGCTTTAAACTGGAAAGACATTTTGGATAAAATAGCGTCACACACACACTTTTAACCTTCATTGTATTTTTTATTTTCTCTTTTTATGGGAGTCAGTTGTAACTTTTTTGAATGTATATAACAAAAATGGGAAAATAAAATATGTGCAAAAAAAAAGGGTCTCACTCATGCCAAAAGATTTGATTTCTTTTGCTTTTCTTCTCAGGGGAAGGAGGCATTGATGGCGACGGCGACATCATGCGCCCAGAGAACATAAGCGCCTTCCGGAACTTTGTCATGGAGAGCACAGAGAGGCGGGGGCTGCACTTCCTCATGGCCGACGGGGTGAGCAGTTGGAACGGTTTGCCCCTCTATATTATGGCTGCGCCCTGGTTAATGTGCTTGCACACTGCCCCAACAAACACCAACTTCGGTGGTTGTTGGCTGTTGTCGGATGAATTTCCATGTTGGCGAACATGTGGAATCTGTGTTGGTCAACTTCGGGCCAACATTCTAAAGTTGGATGTTGGTGTTTGTTGGGGCGGTGTGCAAGCACCTTTAGATGTTTCTGTCCGGTCTTCTTTTGTTATCCATCAGAGATTATGCTTTTATCTTGTGTATTGTTCTGTGTTTTGTCCTTCATGTCTGCTGTGATTTTTTTTTTAATGTGTTGTGTGTGTCTATTCATCTCACACGCTTGATCAAACCTTTTGAATGAACCTCTCTCTTTGTCTCTCTCTCATCCTTGTCCGTGGGGGTTGCAGGGTTTCTCTGTCGAGGGCCAGGAGAACGTCCAAGAGATCCTCAGCAAACAGCTGCTGCTGTGTCAGTTCCTCACAGCCATGTCCACAGTCAGGACCGGTATGTTCTGAGCTCAGCTACAGAGTTGTCTTGCGCTCAGAGAACAAATGACATGTAGGGTGAAAAAAAGTAACTGGATGAAATTAATTCAATGGATTATATGTGTAGTGTATCGTCCCTTTCACACATGCAGTCTATCCCAGAAATGTTCCGGAACATTTCCTGCATGGGGTCATGTGTGAATGGGAACAGGGATCAAAATCCTGGAAAATACAGCCAATTTCCCGCCTCAAGACCTGGTGACATTTCCAGAACACAGCCGGTACGGCTGAAAGCAGTAACATTGCAGGGAGAGGCACGTGAAGGGTTACGTCCGTCGGACGTAAGGCGCTTTCACACGGAGCGAGCAAAGCAATCACAAGACTCGATTTGAATCCACAACTGTTTATCTTAAGGCAATGCTTTTCGGGTGATTTGATGACAATATCAATACAACTGCTTTTGTTCTTTTTTCAAGAATCGCTGGAAACTGGACAGTTTCAGAAATACGGGAGCTCCTGTCAGTTGATAGGCAGTTGTCTGGAACAGTTCGAGATGCTGTAGTGTATGACAAAATAACAGGAATTCTACGTGAGTGTGGCATAATGAGGCAGAAGACCCAAGTTCTTCTTCTGTTGAGTTTTATGGCGGCCCACATCCATAAGTGTTGCATTACCGCCATCTGCTGGACTGTCCCTTGGCCCATCTATTCCGGCGTTGCTATGCCATGTGTGAAAGGGCGCAAGACGGACATTTTCCAGAACGCAGCCACATGTGTGAATTGTGAAAATCACTAGCGGTGCCTGAAAGGTTATCCCAGTCATTTACTGGGAACTATTTGTGAAAGAGGCGTAAGTGTGTGACCAGCAAAACTAGTATTACTATGCTACTTGGCAAAATAAAGTCTAATGTATAGTTGCTCCCATTAGCAAGTCAAAAGAATATGTCATGTCCTGGAAGATTAACTAAGGCTACCTTCTCGTATAGGATGGCATAGGAAGCTTGCATGTTATTCCTGGTCACAGTTGATCTGACACTATACTGTGCCTGTCCTGTCAACAGTGATTAACAGATCTTTGTCTCCCACAGGTGGTAATTTTGTGTGCAAGACGTTCGACCTGTTTACTCCCTTCAGCGTGGGTCTGGTCTACCTCCTCCACCTCTCCTTCGACAAGCTGTCCCTCTTCAAACCCGTCACCAGCCGGCCCGCAAACTCAGAGAGGTAGGGTGTCAAGTCTCTGTGTGGCCATAGATGTCCCCAACCTCTGGTCCAAGTACCAGTAAAAGCATGGAGCCAGAGGTGACCATTCTCCCTGCCATCCATCCACAGGTACATAGTGTGTCGAGGTCTGAAGCCTGGCTCAGACCCCATCAGGGAGTACATGTTCAAAATCAACCTGAAGCTCAACCAGCTGAAGCAATCGGAGTCCGACGTGCTGGAGGTGGTGCCGGTGAGCGTCATCAAGAAAGACAGAGAGTTCTACCACTACATGGTCAACTCCAACGAGAGGTAGGAAGACCCCCAGCCAATCAGCCGCAAGATCCCCTGCCTTTGATGCTATTGTGAGTCCACAACTGTGACCATTTCAGGACTGACTGACTGTGTGTGTGTGTGTGTGTGTCCGTGTATGGATCTCTCTTCCTACAGCCATTGTGCCGTCCAGATAAAGGCCCTGGCCAAGATCCACGCCTACGTCTTAGACCAGTGAGTGACTCCTCTCTCGTGCTTTCTCCTTAATATGCGTCTTTTAGGTTTCAGTGAAACCGATTTTATGTGACTTGGTTTTTTCTCTCTGTATTCTTTCCCAGAGCTCTATCAGAGACCAGGCAAGCTGAGATCAGGAAGGACTGTATGAAGCTTTGGGGGGTGAGTGCCCAAAAAAGAGGAAACTCTTGAAATGCACGAAACACCTTTTGCCCGACAAACTCCATGTATAACCGCTCTGAGCTGGGGCGCTCCTCCCCTTTATGATATTTGGTGCATTTCTTCCAACTCCAGGTCCCTGATAAGGCCCGAGTCACCCCATCCTCCTCCGACCCCAAGTCAAAGTTTTACGAACTGATTAAGGTCAGCTTGTAGAACACAAAATCCCCCAAAAATATAAATCGTTTCATATCACCCCTCCCGACTTAACTCTCTACGTCTCTGTTCCACCTCCAGAGTTCAGACGTAGACTCGTTCCAATCCAAGGTCACCGCTCTCAGCTCCAGCACGCTGGAGAAGGTGCACCAGGTGCTCAACTTCCGCTGCATCGTGGGGGGAGGCGAGCAGATCTTCCTGCTGGCGCTGGGGGTGAGTGGACCCATTTAAACGTAGATATTTTTATTTTTTATTTTTTTTACAATATATAGCAGCATAGCGCTACTGGTGGTGTATTAACCCCTTGTATGGCCACCCTATTTCTGAATAAGACTGGGTAATAGACTGAAAATGACATACCCAAACTAAAATGGTTACTGTTATTGAACCCCTATGACTACAGGCATGAACTTGATCATTCCTGAAAGCTAGGCCTTGGAAGTTTCTTCTCCAAGTGTCAGAATTAGTCTTAGTGTTACTGACACTGAATAACACCAGCTCAAACAGAGTGGAAGTTGCAGTTTCATTTTCGCCTAAAATAAAAAGCACTTTTTGAGTGTAGACAGTTACCTGTGGCTGTGGTATTCCAGCCTAGAAACACAATGGAGCCACAGCCACAGGTCTGTCCTACACCGGCAGAGACGAGTCAGGAGTTTCCAGCGATAGTAAACTTTCATATGAATATATCTTTCTTCAAGCAGTAAAAACGGCAAAGCGAACAAAAACAATATATACTTCACAGAGTTGCAAAGTCAACAAAGGGCGTTTTATTGAGGATTTCTCGAGTTAGCAAGTTTGTGTGACTAAATGAAGTGGCTAGTTGTGTTCGTTGGACCCTTGCCTTGAGCTGGATACCAGCATGTATGTGATTGTCGATGTTTTCAGACTCCGAGAAGACGTGTAAGGTCGGTAGAGCAGATCTTCTCTTGATTTGTTTTGAGTGCACTCTTTGCACAAAGGCTGTGTTTGCTCTCGCTGTGTATCCGCTGTGTCAGAACAGTTGGTTTCATTTGAAGCTGGAGACTTGCAGCTTTCAAACGATGTCTAGCATGAACAGATACATTGAAAATTCACCATATTGATGGGGAATGAATATTAATTACGTCTGCAACGACCCGCCCGCGGGAGGGTGCTGTACAAAGGGGTTAAAATAATCACACATCTCAGTTCTCACATTCTCAAAACTCAAAAAAGAAAAGAAAAAAGTGCATCCGTAGTCTACACATTTCCCCGCCTCCAGCAACATGATTGGTCGAAAGAAATATGAAGCGAAAGAAAGTTAAGCGTCCCGTTCACCCAGATGTGAGCTCGTCTGCCACCAGACTTTAGACATGAATCTAAAGTCTGACTTGTGAGACTAACATACACCTGGTCTGCTTGTTTCTCCTCTCATTTAAAACAACACTCACAACACACCGACATCTAGCTCTCTTCACGTCTCTGTTTTTTAACCATTGTTTTTGTTTTTTTTACTCATGTATTTTATGTCTTTGTAACGTGTCTTTGAGTATCTTGAAAAGCGCTGTATAATATATACAATTATTATTATGATTGTTGGCTTGTGCAGAAGTCCCAGATCTACATCTGGGAGGGCAAGATGCCCGTGCGCTGGAGGAAGCTGGAGAGCTTCAAGCTGGAGCTGCCCAGAGAGACCCTGCTGAGCGTGGAGATCGTCCAGGAGCTTAAGGGAGAGGTGAGGAGAAGTAGTCATGTGACAGAATGGTATAGTATTAGTAGTCCTAATATGATCTGGATTCAAATCATGGATCATGTTTATCACAAATATTCTGTATTTGAGTAGAGAGCTGTTATATATTTTTTTGAAAATAACATTTTGGGCCCAGGTCCATTATCAAAACAAGCTTTATGGTAAAATAGCATACAAAAGTATTTAGTATTTGTAATTTGCCATGCCGTTTGTCATATAGTTAAATAGCAGAAATCAGCAGGTACTATAATACTACTGCAATCCTACAGTAAAAACACACCTCCAGTCATATCTTAGTGACATTTCTATTTTATTTTTATGACTACATATGTGTCTTGGACATGGGAATGTCGCTGCTCTTGTGTTTGTGAGCTCATGTTCAGTGTATTACAGTATAGTCTGTCTCCTCAGGGCAAAGCGCAGCGGAGAATCAACGCGGTGCACGTGCTGGATGCACTCATACTCAACGGCACAGATGTCAGAGAGCTGCACTTCAACCAACGGTAGAGCACTTCCTTTAAGTCACCTTCTAAGATGTGCAGTGTTTGTTTACAAGCCACAAAACGATATTTTTCTCCATAGATTTCTTAGGGGAATATATGGGCTGTGGTCAAGAGTGCTCCTGTAAATACTTTTCTCAAAGTTCAGGATGTATTTATACATGGCGCTCTACTGTCTTCTACAGAATCCAAATGGCTGAGAAGTTTGTGAAGGCCGTGTCCAAGCCCAGCCGGCCGGACATGAACCCCATCAGGTACACACAGTTCACTGTAAACCTATAAGCCATAATGAACAATAAGGCTGACCCCTCATAGTTGAATAGTCGAGTAATTAGTAATAGCGGGGCTCTTAACCGACTATGGTTTGTGTTAGTCGAGTAGTCACATTTTTTGTTATGATGAGCACGTGCTTTCGTTGTTATTATAGTCTCCCCAGGTTTCATTGTTGTTGAAACTAAAATAGGTTCGTTCGCCAACATTTAGGCCTACTGGCTGGCCCGGGTTAGCCTGGCATCGCCAGACCAATTCGCAAATGCGTATTAGTCTGGAAACTCTCAGTGCATTTTCGATTTTCAAGGGCCATTATCAACGGCCGCAGACCAAAATGCCTCTGGACGCAATTGGATAGACCTACAACCAATCAGAGCAACGAAACGTTTAAAAATGTAACTTTTACCAAATCCTGTCGGAAGTACGGTAAACACATCTTTCTTATTAACAAAAGCTTTTAAGTGCAGTTGTTTGTTCTTCTTTTAGAGAAAATATACCATCCAGTTCGTTCAATACTGCTGTGATAGCGGATACAACAGACCGTTCCACATCGGCGGCGGCCATCTCGGTTGTTTATGAAAATGCCTCAACGACGCTCCTCTGTACAGTCATCGTATCAAACCCGCCCCGTATTAGATAAACGGTTGTGATTGGCCAGACCGTTTTCAGGACGGGTGGAATTCAGTTTGAATGGGAGGGTGGCCAGACCTATCTGGCAGAGCAAATCGAACATGTATGGGGGTACTTCAAATTAGCATAAAACTAAAAAGGTGGTTTGTACAAAGTTTCAATTAGATTGCACCACAGCAGACCAGCTGTCATTTCTGGTTCAAATCCCTGGCCAGATTATGTGCCATCTGGCCAGGGATTTGAACCAGAAACTTTCAGTTTACTAGTTCACTTCTCTAACCTCTGGGCTACCAGCCCACCCTAATATAGCAGGCTAAAACCGGCCCTGCCAACAGCACTCCTCTCTATAGAGCCATCGTTTGGTCAATATTTCTACACAATAGGCGTATTACAAAGTACCCTGCCCTAAACAGCAGCCTAACTAAACGCAATTAAACCGGATACATCTCAGGTTTCAAAATGTCCCCAATGGATTTAACATCCAGTTTAGAAGTGTATCCCGCTAGCTCTACAACAGTAAAAAGCAGGTTAAAAAAAGCTGCATAAAGTACATATTAAAACTGACTTTCAAGATGTGTAAATTGGTGGAAACCAAAAAAAAAAGCGCCTACAAAACGAGTAAGCCTACTTGTTGAGATTTGGTATTTGATTACAGTTTTTTGGTATTTCTCGCATCCCTAATAATGTTTTTAAACTATTCAGTGACTGAATGGTGGAAATGGGGTTATTTTTCATTTGTAGGAACACCAAAGCAAAATGAAAAAACCAAGACCGCACAAAGTTGTTGTTGCTCCATTATTATTGTCTGCAACAAGGAAGCGTTGTGAGTTTCCCTCAGATTTTCTGTCCAACAGACGAGCAACCCGTTCTGTGACTGTTCTACGTATTGTGAGCTTGCCATGTCACAAGAATTTCACTGTTTAGAATGACCCTGTGTTATACTTTGCAAGTGATCAATAAAACACTTTGACAGTGTGACATGTGTTTACATTGTTTGGTTCACCCCTGAATCAGGCCGAGTCAACCAAACTATAGCTGTGAAAACGCCCTAATAGTCGGGATGGATTGCTTTTAGTCGACAAAATTGTTAGTCAGGGACAGTGATCAAATGCATGGACAGCCTTTCCCACCATGTTGAACACAAGTCTTTCTTAAGATAAACACGAACAAATGCAACCCATTGTTACATGTTTGTTGTTCTGGCATAGGGTGAAGGAGGTGTACAGACTGGAGGAGATGGAGAAGATCTTTGTCAGGTATGCATGAGACGAGCCATAAAGAGATTCACTGAGATGGTATCGTACAGCCGTGATAAAGGAAGCACGGGACATGCCTACCCATTGTGAATCTGCTCTTTTTTTAATAAATGTTTTGGGTCTCCAGACTGGAGATGAAGGTGACTAAGAGTTCTGGCGGAGTTCCGCGTCTGTCCTACACCGGCAGAGACGACAGACACTTCCTCCCGACCGGCCTTTACATCATCAAGACTGTCAATGGTCTGTGTGTCTGTGTCGGTGTTCGTGTCTGTGTTCGTGTCTGTGTGTGTGCGCCTAAACGTGCGTGCATAAACAAGTTATATCATTACATTAACATTATCCTCTTCTTCCAAAAATAGAACCATGGACCATGGCGTACAGCAAGAATCAGAAAAAGAAATTCTTCTACAATAAGACCACCAAGGAATCCACCTTCTCCATGCGACCGGACTGTATTGCCCCCTTCCGGTATGCACCCTTGGAAGCACACCCTATGTACAAAATGTTACTTATGTAATGTTAGCTTGGCCGTTGTAACATTATTATTTTTCACCTCGTCTTTTTGTGCCCTCAGTGTGTGCCATTCGGAGCGTCTCTTCTGGGCATGGGAGGACGGGGTCATAGTTCACGACTCACAGACGCGAGTTGACCCGGATAAACTGTCCAAGGACGAAGTGCTGGACTTTATTCACCATAACTACCAGCCCTGAAGGACAGCAGCAGCAGCACTGTGGTTCTGGCTGGCCGAGGCCTCATGTATCTTGTTGGCATAGAGGGCCACCGCTCTGGATCCACAATGGAGGATAGTTTGCCTGGGTCTATGGGAGAGTGCTTCTACATAACGGACAACTGGGTTTCTTGGTCTTTCTGCTTTTCTCCACAGCCCTAGCTCAATATAAATTAGAAAATGTACAAAAGTAAATTGAAACAATGAAACACACAAAAAAGATGCCTGCCATTGTAACCCATTTAGTTTAGCATGCCCTTGTTGATAGTTTTCCAGTTTCCCCTCCATGTGCACGTGCGTGTTTGTGTCAGGGATAGAGATAATTAACTCTTACAATTGACGGATACAAATGTATAACTTATGGCTTAAACTAGACACATAGACATGTGTGGTTGTTTTTCTGCTCCGAGTCTTGTCCAATAGCCCTATCAAAGGGGCCACTTTTTATTACTTGTTCAAATTCTCCAAGCCTTACCGCAACTGTAGCTGCAACCAAAATGCAATAATCACAAAATGTTCTGTATATATCTTGGCAAGCTCATAATCACCTGCATCAGTGTACTCATGGTGGCCTCTCATACCTGACCTGATCTTTGACAGTGCTGGTTTTAATCTTTTTTTTTTATCTTGTAATATTGGGGGTTCAGTTTTGGTCCTTTTTCCTGTCATTGTTTTGAGGAGTTGCTGTTTTTTGTGTGAATGTATCTTTCAATATACTTGTTAATATGTTATGAGTGTAGTAATAAACGGGAAGCCCCCCAGTTTGCCATTTATATACCTTTTTTCCAGGATATAACTAAAGCCATTGTCGTCTTTAAACTAACGTACCATTCGTGTGATTATATAATGGTATCATTAAGGTTATTTTCGATGTTTGTACTCTACCAGAACAGAATCAAATTGCTTGGAAGTAGTGGAAATAATTATGCATTTATTTATATAGTGCATTTCTTGAAAGGTACATGTGGTAAAAGCAACAAGAAAACAATAACAAAAATAATCATAGGTCCTTTTAAGCCAATTCACCAAAGTGTGTTAGGAGTAGGGTATGAACTTAGTTTGACAATGGAAGTTTGTCCCTCGACGCGATTCGTAGACTTTACCAACGTATCCCACAATGCATTGTTAGCATCGTTGTTAGCAATAACAGCTACACATCCATGATAACTACTAACCAGAGGTAAATTAAGTTAATTATTCCGTCCGTTAACGTATGTGCCTACTAATCAGTTTAGAATCGAATGAAAGGGACTGTTTTACGAACCAGCTATTTCATATATCTAAATAGTTTTTCAATTTGGGAAACAACCATTAGTTAGCTAGTTAATTTTGCTGAAACAAATACCAACACCTGTGGTCTACAATTGTGAGCTCAGCTAACACGTTACCATTTAGTTGGATCAAAATTACTCCTAGTAATCTTGTAATTCTCTGCTAAAACCAAATACGCTGGCTAACCCCGGTGCTGAACGTATCTTGTGTTGCAGAGGACTTCACACAGAGCTACGCAGACAACACCCATCAAGATGGTGAACGTGCTGAAGGGTGTTCTCGTTGAATGGTAAGAACGGTGGCCACCGTTGCACCTCGCGATCTCTAATTTAACATAGGCTAACCATTACTACTCTGAATGTGTTGTATTTCACTCAACAGTGACCCTGCCATGAAGCAATTTCTCCTGTACCTGGACGAGACCTGTGCCCTGGGGAAAAAGTTCATTGTCCAGGATCTGGATGACACACACGTCTTCATCCTCGCAGAGGTGGTTCAGATACTCCAGGAGAGAGTGGGAGAGTTAATGGATCAGAACTCGTTCCCGATCACTCAAAAATGAAGGCACTTACATGCTTTCAAATAACTTTCTATTTATGGACATTTTGTTGGTGTTGGGTTTTTGAGGATTTGAATAGGATGTACAGTGTTGAAACTGCAGAGTGGTGTAAAACATTTGGTGTGATTTTGTCACATGAAAGAAAGGACATTGAATAAATGTGTAAGTAAGTCTGTTATGATGAAGACCGCTTGTTATTTATTTAATAGTTGTAGTCATGTGTGTAGTTAGTTAAAGGGTAATAGACTGTGCAGGGGGAGGATCGATGGCTATTTAACGGCCATTTAATGCAGCTTTTGATAAGAACGAGAATAAAGAACAAGAAAGAGAAGAAGGAAAGAAAGCAATAGATAAAACACCCTAGAAGTCATTCAGCATAGACTGGTGCCAATAAAATGTTTGTGAAAAGGTGGGTTGTTTGTTAGCCACACCCACAAATGCACATGAGCACGAACTTGGAAAAAAAGTGAGCATGGTATCAGGTGGTGGGCCTGCCACCTCACTTTTTAACACAATTATGCAAATTTGATTAATCACACTCAATCAATACACCCACTATCACCACCACTACTTAAACTGAAAATCATTCATCATCAAATGATCAAATTAAGCCAAGCTGGTTAAAACCCTTTCTACCGACCTTACACTTCTTCTCGGAGTCTGAAAACATAGACAATCACATACATGCTGGTATCCAGCTCAAGGCAAGGGTCCAACGAACACAACTAGCCACTTCATTTAGTCACACAAACTTGCTAACTCGAGAAATCCTCAATAAAACGCCCTTTGTTGACTTTGCAACTCTGTGAAGTATATATTGTTTTTGTTCGCTTTGCCGTTTGTACTGCTTGTAGAAAGATATATTCATATTAAAGTTTACTATCGCTGGAAACTCCTGAC
>OOFB01009563.1:4375-17857 GCA_900323305.1 Trachyrincus murrayi | reverse complement strand
GGGGGGGGGGGGGGGGGGGGGGGGGGGGGGGGGGGGACATGACTCGACACATCTAGTACAATGTTTCACGGCCTACACTGCCCATCATGCATCTGTCTTTCACTATTCGTGGATAGCGTCTATGGTCCCTTAACCCCGCCCCCACCCAGAGTTTGACTGACAGTTCTGACAGATTCTGAGGGTAGAGCACTTTTGGGGCGACCCTCTGTGAAAGGTCGTGTTGCAGCCATGGCAGTCGCTAGACCTCCCAACATGGCCGTCACCTCTGAACCGCACTTCTCGACGGCAGGGCTGGTTTACCGCGGGGCCCGGGGCCCTTGTGGTAGTCACCCAGTGGGAGGGGGGCCACTGGAGCCGGTGCTGGCGGCTTGGGCCCCCTCCTCTGTCTGTGGCGGCCCTTGACCTCCGACTCAGAGTCACTGAGCTCCACGTCGGGACAGTACCCGTCTGTCTCCCGCCGCGAGCGCGTCCCGTTGGGCGGGTGTTCGGAGGAGGACGCGGGCTTGGACCACAGCCGCTCCTTCGTCGAGGAGGAGGAGGAAGAGGAGGACTTGCGGCCCAGCCTGTCGGAGCCGCGCAGGTCCTCGGTGCTGCGGACCAGGCTGACCGTGGCCTCCTTGAAGGACCGGCTGAAGTGCTCCATGCCCGCCTTGCGGAAGCCCGCCGGGTGGCCGCCCCGGCCCAGTGCCTCGGTCAGGAGAGGGTCCTGCTCCCCGGGTGTCTGGCAGGAAATGTCCTTCTGGGCCACAAACTTCTCCATGAGGCCGTTGGACTTGCCCCCGCCGGCCCCGCGCCCCCCGCGGTCCTGGTCGCTGGGTTTGGAGGGCTTGCCGTTGGAGGTCTGCTGGCTGTGGAGGGCGGCGTGCAGCGCCAGGGGCTTCCCGCTGCTGGGCTTGACGGGCATGGGGGTGCTGCTGGTGACCGTGTTGGCCTCCCTGGAGGAGGAGGAGGAGGAGGAGGAGGAAGAGGAGGAGGTGGAGGTGGTGGTGGTGAGCAGGAGGCCGTTGGCACGCTCCTCTCTCCTGCCGCGGCTGTGGAGCTGAGGCTTCCCCAGACCCAGACCACCACTGCCGGGCCCGTGCTCGTGGACATTGAGGCTGTTATCCGGACAGAGAGGCCCGTTCCCCGACTTGGAGCTGCTCTTCCCGTTGCCCAGGAGGAGCTGGACTTTGGGCATCTTGAGCTTCAGGGTGATCCTGGGTGGAGGGTGGAACAGAAGACCCTCGATGGGGAAGGATGACGGTAGGCCTGCGGAGAAACCAAACCCAGCTTTAGTACTGCAGAGAACCGGTAGCGGTTCAAACTGAATAAAACACGGCAGCTCCATCAGTACAAACTAACTCATCCTCTGGTTCTCGTTTCCTCAAACCACAGGAAGCCCACCCTCTAAAATGAGACGCATTTGGACATCAAACATCCCAAATATTCGGGTATTTCTATTTTTATTTACTTCTATTTACGTTCCAACAAGTTGTTCACAAGTAGTACTAGAATAGCAGCACTGGGAAATATTGACAAAATGAAATATCCTCATCCAATACCCTGAGTTTTCTTTTACATAAGAACCATGAATGAAACTCATCAGCTAAGTGCACATGATGACTCAGCAGGTAGAGGCATTCCCTAGAGTTCCTAGAGCGCCCAGGAAGAGGATGACTTTAATGAAGCCCCTTGGGACTGGGAAAGCGTTTAGCGTCACCATATGATGATCATCATCATCATACAAGACGATAAATCGAGTCTTGTATCACAATATTAGGATTCCATCGCTCTACTATAGCAAAACAGACCAACAGGACATTCGATATTGTGACAAAAAACAGAGAATTAAGATTGAAATGTGAGGCGGGGCTTACCAGCAGTCACTTCCTGGTTGAGGAGTTTGATGTGCAGGTTGAACATCTGCTCCTGAGCTTTACTCTGAGACAGCTTCAGCTTCTCCCTGCGACTCACCATGTAGCACAGGTTCCTCACCTGCAGAGGCAACACACACACACACACTTTAAACAGCATCCTCGTGTGTATAGGCCAATTAATCAAGATTCAAGATGTTTATTTGTCACATACATACACGGGGTGTGCAGTGAAATGAAAGGTTGTTAGTGCCGATGTGTTTGTGCCAAAGAAGATATTAAAAACAAACACAAGAAGTAAAAAAAACGCACAATCTCCGCGGAGCTATCACGACGGCGTCTGGACACAGCCGCGCCATCAGTGGAATCACACACACACACACGCACGCACGCACACACACACACACACACACACACACACACACACACACAAACAACCCACCCTCTCCAGGTCCTGCCGCAGGTGCATGAACATGCGCATGCGTGTGTGGATGCTGTCCTCCTGCGGCTGCACCAGCAGGTTCCCCTCCTCCTCCTTCGGGGGCAGCAGCGCGCGGTTGAAGCTCGTCTTCCTCTTCAGCTTCCAGTACTGGAAGATGAAGTCCATGAGGGGCTCGGCCACGCCCAGGTCCCGGGCCAGCTCCCCCGGCTGGATCAGCGTGTGGAACTCCTCCTCCAGCTCCCGCAGCCGCTGCGCCCGGAGCCCCACCTTCTCCGTCTCCGTGGGGGCGGGCTTGGGCCGGGCCGGGCTCAGGCCCGGCTCCCCGGCACCGGTGCCGGGGGTCTTGGAGCGGCTGTGCTTCAGGCAGTAGGACTTGAACTTCACCTCGTCGCCCTCGTCCAGGATGGTCTTCATCTCCAGGCTCTGCTCGAAGGCGCACGTCACGTGGAACGGCGTGGTGCAGTTCTTCACGGAGCACTGGGAGGAGACACGGAGACACGGTGACATCTTACTGGTTATTCAGTCTTTCAGCAGACGCTTTCAGCCAGTTTAGCCGCTTACAGTGAATTCAGATACAGGTCATGAAGGAGCAGATAGGGGTTAGGGGGCATCTTGGCTACAGGTAGACCGTTGACGTTGGGGGTCGAACCCAGAACCTTTCGGGTGGGAGTCAACACTATCCTGCCCCCTGATCTGTGACTGTTGGAATAGAACAGTCGTATTGCATTCTGTCTCATCTTATTCACAGCTCAGACATGCTCTCATATGTGATATAATGTGATGTATATACTCCGATATATACTCTGATACAATGTTATATATACTCTGATATAATGTGATATACTCTTATGTAATGTGATATATACTCTGATATACTCTTATGTAATGTGATATACTCTTATGTAATGTGATATAATGTGATATCTACTGATATAATGTGATATAATCTTATGTAACCGCACCTGGATGCAGGCGCCAGTCTTGAGCTTGCAGAGGCTGCAGATGAGCGCCCAGCGGCTGGGAGGGATGTGGGACACCTTGGTGATGGGCTCCATCCTCTCTGGACACGCAATGCTCACCTGGGGACACGCACACACATGGACACCATGACAGATTAACATGACACATTAGATTCAGGTGATTATTCTATGTATTATTAACTACTTTCTAACTACTTTAGCAGATGCTTTTATCCAAAGCAACTTAAGTTAATATTTTCATATGCATCAGTAATGAGTAGGGAGGGGCCCAGAACCTTTGGGCTGAGAGCCACACTAACACCGTCACCACCAGACTATCCTGCCCTCTATTCCTGTCCATCCCTACCCCCAGACTATCCTGCCCTCTATTCCTGTCCATCCCTACCACCAGAGCAGGGCGTGTCAGGGAGGGTCTGTTGTTTACCTCTGGGATCCACAGGGCACAGCTGACGTGGGCCCACTTGGTTCCGGCCCGAGTGGCCTTCATGGCTCCGCCTTTCTTGGGGCAGAGGAGGCACTGGGGCTCCAGGCCCAGCACGCAGGTCCTGCACAGCCAGTTCCCCACGGGAACCTTCACGATGCCGTAGCACGCCTGTAACAGGGGAGGAACACAGGTTCAGAGTACTGTGTTGATCCCCAAGGAAATCTGTCCACCTGTACATTACAGATGTTTTAACGAGAGTCTACCTGTACATTACAGATGTTTTAACAAGCGCCTACCTGGTGCACACAGATGTTGCACTTGTCACAGAACACCATGTCGTTGCCCTCCTCGCTGTCGGGGGAGCGGCACACGTCACAGATGACGTCCTCGTCGTACTCAATGCCCAACCCCTCCACTGTCTCGATGGCGTGCCTCATGTTCCCGTGACACTGCCTCTCCAGGGCCTCCATGGCCCGCTCCACCGTCAGCTCGTCCACAGCACCCTCCCCTGGGTGAACCAGGCACAATGATTCAGGTAAGTTGGATATCGTTAGAAGGAGACACGCAAATGATCACCTTGAGTGACAAATGCATCCCGTGCGGTCAGAGACTAATACATTACAGCCACATATCCCTGTGTACCCGTTACACACTAGCAGAGTGTGTGACACGCTAGTGTAGTGTCTACATGCGTCTCTTACCCATGTGTTGAGCGTGTGCAGCCAGTGAAGTGCGTTACACGCTGGTGGAGTGTGTCACACGCTAGTGGAGTGTGTCACACGCTAGTGGAGTGCGTTACATGCTAGTGTTGTCGCTACATGCGTCTCTTACCCATGTACTCCAGCTCCGTGTTGAGAGTGTTACACGCTAGTGTAGTGTCTACATGTGTCTCTTACCCATGTGCTCCAGCTCCATGTTGAGCATGTGCAGCCAGTGGAGGTCTGTGTCATCCAGGTCGTAGCGGCACATGTCCTCCGCCAGCTTGTTGATGTTGACGTAGCCCATCTCCGTCGCGTCCTGGCTCCAGCAGCGGAAGTACTTCTTGGGCCGTGTGTACAGAATCTCCTTGGGCTTCTCCGCAATGATCCTGAACACACAGAGAGACGGACAGGTTGTGTAGTGGGATGTATAATCTAGCGGTGTCCAATTTGATCATTGGACACCGTGGTATAAATGTAGTAAATGTCGTTTCTGTGTTATATCCAGTAGTAGCTCAGGAGGTCAAGCGGTGGTTCTGTCTTCCAATGCTTCTGGTCAATTCTGGAGGTTTCTTTGAGCAATACACTTCGTTTTTCACGGTTTTGTTTTTACTTCTGTGTTGCAACCAGATCTCCTTTTGTTTGATGCACGGATCAGAGGCGATTCGAGTCAGGTGTGCCTTCGCAGACGCGTGTTTCATTATAGTGCATTAATCTGCTGAATGTCAGAATATAATTCCGACAAATGGAATGCATTTATAGAGCACTTGTCTAGCCTCCGGCTACTCAGAGCTCTACTTAACTTAACGTCCCACATTCACCACCAGTTATCCGTCACTCACACTCACACACACACACACACACACACAGGGAAGTGACAATTTTTTAAATAATGGTGGTGATCGGCGGTCACCGCTAACTAAATCAAATAACCGTCACAACCGCCGTCAACCCAAAATTTTCTGCGTCAAACTCCTCTCTCCTTTCCTCAAAATAAGTGCTCTGTGTTCACACGCTGCACTCCACAGCAGGAGGGGGAGAGGAGAGCTTGGGTAGTACATCGGGCTTGTTGATTATCTACATAGCTCGGGAAAAGCCTACTTGTTGCTTTACCTTCATGGCGTATTTCAAATCTCCCAAAACTCTAAATGTGAGCAGTGAACACATCACAAAAAAAATGTTAAGTGAACCCCCTGTTTCAGCTCTAATTCCAACACAGATTATAAAAAGTGCGTTTTGGGTACAGTTCTAGGAAGGAGGGGGGACGTGTTATCCCCATGGTTACGACCCACAGCAACTTTGTGATACTTTTTTTCTAAGCCAGTACTGTCGTTGTGTATGAGCGTTATAATGAGCGATGTTGGATATGAAATGCGGCACACGCGTTATTCTATAAGTGTCCGAGAAGCTTAACCCCCTCTCGGACGCGGCCATCAACATCAACCGCTGCCCAGGCGGAGCTCCACACATCCACACACACACCTCGCCGCCGGTATCCCTTCGTCATGACGTCGCAGTGTATCCAAAAAGGCACTTTGATGCCACGAAAAGAACGCAACTTGAGGTCGGAGCAGAGTAGAACGTTCAGCAGACAGTTATAGCAGACGGTGGTTTATTATGACGATCGATCGCAATCAAAATGACGTGATCGGCACACCCCTACCAGTTATCCATCTGTTGCTCTCTCACATTCACCCATTTGCTCTCTCTCTCTCCCTCACACACACGATGGGCATCTTGCTTAAGGACACCTCAACACTTAGCCAGAAAGCGCAGAAGATCCATACATAGTTATCACAACATAACATAATGTGATCAATAGAAACCACAGACTAGATGGGTGGGGTGGTGGTGGGTGGTAAATTAACTGCATTCATATAGCGCTTTTCTAACCTGTGGCCACTCAAAACGCTTTACAATTAGTGCCTCACATTCACCCATTCATTCACACATTCATACACACATTCATACACCGATGGCGGTGTATGAACCAGGGAACAGCCAGATGGTCGGGAGCAGTTAGGGTTAGGCGTCTTGCTCAGGGACATTTAGCTAGGAGGAGCCGGGGATCAAACCAGCAACCTTCCTTGCCGGGTGGTGTTACCTGACGGAGGGTTCGGGGACGGTGTCGGGGCTGGCCGGGACCTGAACCCCCTTCTCCCACTCCTGCCTCCAGGTGTCGGCCAGCAGGTAGTAGTCCTCGGCGGAGATGTGGTGAGAGTCCGGCAGCTTCATGGCACTGATCAGGTCTTTCCTGAACACCTGGGGAGAGATGGGGTGGCCGAGGGGAGAGTATTATTAGTATTGGGTTTTTTTTATTTATATGATTATTACTATTATTACTCAGCAGGCTAGGTAGGCCTGGGTGACACAGACACAGTCAACTATTACTGTTGTCATCTTGTGGTGATAAGGAACGTCCTACGATAATAACAATGTGCAGTTTGGAATAACAGAGGGACTTTTAAGTTGAAGGCCTATATCTTTGGTCGGATATCATACTCACACATACAAGTGACATTTTCGGTGTGCAATATTCCCTAGGAGTAGCAATAACGATAATCAATTGTTGAATATTGTCATGGGCCTGCCTGGATGGTTGTGGCTATAACATGAGGACTATAGCAGCAATGTGTGCTTTGTGATGTATATTAATGTTGCGTTCATAAAACTGTGAGGATAACATTAGCGATGACAGACAAGATGGAGAGAAGGCAGAAGTAGAGGAGGAGGAGGTGTTGCTTACTTCTGCCGGCTTCTTCTGGCTGCAGGCGGGGGTTCCCGGCTTGCTGCCATACTTGTTGGTGGAGCAGAAGGATGTGGAGGGACCTGAGGAGGAAGAGGAGGAGGGGTCAGATGCTGGAAGACATCGGTGACATCATTAACGTGTGAAACTAAAACACGTGAAGCTGAAACAGAGGCTGTTAGGGGCTGGTTCTCTTAGAGGGGTTTAGGGTTGGTTTAGGGCTGGCTTTGGCCGGCTCGAGGTGAACTTACTTTCATTGTCAGAGCTGTCACTGCTGCTGGAGGTCCTGATACGTTTCATCCTGTAGCGTCCTGGAAAACAAGCAAAACCTATCATTATGGGATGCAAACCAAGTGGGGAATTAGCCCCTACAAGGTGTCCTACACATGTGGATAAATTAATGGAATCAAAGGAAGCACGTCTGAAACGATAGGACAATTACAATGTAGTGGACATTAGACCAATACTAGTCGAAATAGTATTACATTGTCCAAATGTTAACACAGAACATGCTCGGTTTTGGAATTCGCACTTATTTACAGAACAGAGCCTCGCTTAGAAACACCAAAGTCAACACAATGTTTGGCAGACATATCATATCACCTTGACAGGGACTTGGCGTGATAGAAAATGTAAGACACTTACCATAAATTTTACATCGAATTGCATGCTAAACGGTTCCACTGATAACCCCACGACAACTTCTCTTATCTGCAAACACATATACTTTGTGTTAAGCTCATGATATCACCATTGCCAAGCATGTTCACTCTGGTTGGTGAGACCGCATCAGGAGCAATACTACCTTGATCTACAACTACAATATTACCTTGATTTAGTTTTTGTGTACTTAAAAGCATTTTGATTTAAGGAAAACTACTCTTTAAGATCAGTCCAGTATTGGGGGTGGCATAATTGAAAACAGGTACAACAGCTCACACACACCTGATTTGAAGTGTGCAACGTCAACATATAACATATAAATAGGTACAGACATATGTTCTGGTGAGTTGATCAATGTTTAACTACATCAACTTTTGACGGGGTCGCAATACAAACAGAGGAGCGATAAAGTACGTGTATAATAACAACCATGTGGTTAAAAGAATTAACTGTACAAACTTTGTGTGACTGGTGAAGTCTGTCTTTGTCTGACCAGTCCCTCTAACACGGTGACTAATGGGAAACTGTTACTAATCAATAGACTAAACTACACCAGAGAGGAAAACCAATTGTGATCGGCGTCATTTTTGCCATTCGATCAGTGATCGGGTCATTGATATGTAAACCTGGGTTTTCGGCGGGTTCGGAGTAAACATGCAAGTAGAAGAAGACAAAGTTGACATCAGATACACCGTGTAACATAAAGTTATTTTACACTAACTGGGGCGATTCGATATCCGTGCCTTTTCTGCGTATAACCCCCGAACTCAAATCCATGGCTCGATGAACCACGAGCAAATGTAAAGAAACAACGTTAAATGTTTTTAGCGAGTTCACGTTAGCATACAAAAGACGAGAAAGAACGGCAATAAAATGCTTTCCTCAAAAAGCCTTGGCGCCAAACACTGGCCTTTAGCGGGTAGGTAGTAGCTGTTAGATTCAAGGGTCCGAAGGTACAGTAGGCGGTACCTCTCCGTTACCCAACCAATCATTGACCCGAACGTACAGTGGGCATTACCTCTCCGTGTTCCCAAACAATCGCAGATTGGTTGGTAACGGAGCAAGGTACCGCCCACTGTACGGCCGGAGCCTGGGATCTGGCGACTACGTTTTGAGCTTTAAAACGCCGTGCAGAAAATCAAACATGGGCGCCACCACCAAATAAAGATGTCACTTCCTATCGGGGTTTAGACCCAAGCTACCGCGTTTACTAAAGAGTACCGTAAATGAAACTTCACGCGAAACCCCGATTTGCGGTTACTTGCGAATGATTTTGCAATCGTAATCTCAAACTTTGCCTTCAAAAAACACCCCCAGAAAGGAACAGGGCCCCGTGGCCTGCATAAGCCATCCAGGGCAGTTCTCTTGGCACACTGAACACACGAGCATATTGTTCAGATTCCTTGGATCTTACCTTATGTTCGCATTGTATACCGCGCTTTATCCCGTCCAGATGATCCCGTAATCAGTTTGGTAAAGTGGGAATAACAAACGGAGCGGTTGGTTATAGCCTATTAATTGAATTTGGTTGCTTTATTCTGCCACCCTAGGAATTTCAAGGGTTGCAATCTCCAGCAGCACCACGGCACAACACATCTATTGTACCGCGAGGACTGCAGGGTCCTAAACTCCACCTCGTTCAGAAGAGAGGCTGCTGGGGGGTTCAGGGTTGAGCTCGAACCCGTATGAGCCACACATGAAATAAAAAAAAAAGGTGAACTACCGAAATAGACGCAAAATAATACAGGACTTAAAAACAACCTAAGAGATATAGATATAAGAGATTGTGTCCACACATTTGTATTGCTTATATTTATATATATACACTTCTAAAAAGATATTTAGGAGTAGAAAATGCACAAATGTATAGCTGACTATTCAGGTTAACATTTGTTAATGCACTGCTAAATCTTGTTTAGAAGGAGGTTGGATTCTTTCTGAAAAATAGAGAACATTAACTGTGACTCAAACATTTGTTGAGTCATCTCATTCCACTTTATGTGCTCAGCATCTTAAAAACACCAAATTAACTATTTTCACAGTTCCAAGTCAATTCGTACAGCTGGTGGTAGATATGTTCAAGCTATCTAATTGTGTGTCCAGTCACACAGTGCCTTTGGGACCCTTTACCATTACAGCATAGAAACATAAACAAAAGATATTGGAATACACAGATGCATTTCTTTCTTCTCCTAATCATGTTTGGTTAAGACCCTTTGGCCAGCACACAGGAGGAGGCTAGTTACAACATGAGTAACTATGAGTAACATGATGTTGAATCATCTGATCTAGCCATTCTCACATCTCTTTCCTCTTGGCATTTGAAAATGCCATAATGTCTAGGGAACGGGGTAGCTCAAAATCTCAAATGGAAAGTTTGGATTGTGGCCTCATGACAACTAAAAACACAGAAAACAGGTTATACAACAAACTTTTTACCAAAATGATTTAAGAACAACACATTTGTTTACGTTACAAAACATTCATTTCAGAGTATAAAACATTAGGCTACATGAATTGCCTACGTTAACATCCCAGCAAAATCTATAACATGTCATTGGTACCCTTTAGCCTCAGAACAACAACTAAAACAGACCTAAATATAAATACATGCTTGGCCCATTGTTCGAACGCCACTTTGCCACCACAGTTTCAACTTAAAAAAAGTAAAGTGTGTAAAAAAAAAAAAAAGACATCTAAACAAACATCTCTAAACTAAATTTTTTTTGGGAAAAACCAGATGTTTTATATTAAATACTTTCCCTCTTGGCAGTATTATTACTGCAATATTATTTTTTTCTTTTCAGTTAACAGAACATTAAGACTTGAGTCCAAATGAAAAGACTACAGCAAAAACTACATTCACATAGTGGATAAAAAAAACAATAGTATCAAATACATTCATTTAAAATATTCACATTACATGACTAAAATGTGGACAGTGGTTTACAGCAAATGGGTGAACCTGTTTGTTTTAAAGAGATAACAGGAAGAGATCTGAGCTTCTAAAATTGTGATTTTAATCTCTAAAGATCGGCCCTTATCAAACCTATTATCATATTTAATATATTATCTATTGCTGGAGGTTCGAATCTCATCAAAAAGTTATTTCAGGGAGCATTTGAATATTATATTCCCCTTCAGAAGAATCTTTACACAGCAGACATGGAAAATCATATTCCTAACATTATTCATTCCGTACCAGACTTTTGGGCTTATTACAGGAAATCGTTCAAATGTTCAAATGTGCAATTAGTTCGACGCAACTCGCTCACAAGCCCATCTGCATGTCAGCGAAATTGAAGAAATTGTCCACGTCTCGCGAAGAAGTATTTTTGTTGTCCGAAACAAAAACCTGCAACAAACAAAGGAGAGATTCGACACGAGCGGGAGACATGTTTGATCATTTAAAATCAGAGAACCCAACAACATAGAACCCCACAATGCCCTGCCCCATGATGTTGTCATGGTTACCTTGGATCCATTGAAGACGTCGTTGGCGATCGTCTTGCAGGCGTCCACCACTCCGTCTCCGCTCAACTCCAGTGCCGTTACGGGACCTTCCGGAGTAGAAGTTACAGTTGGACGTTTAGATGCTACAGTCGTGCTGGATGAATGAAAACATGTTTTTAAAAGAGCATGATTCCTGACTTCCTGACCGTCCCTGGAAGGAGGGAACCCTCGTCCGTGTTCCTTCTCAAGGTTTCCTCCTTGAGTTTTTCCTTGTCCAGAGGGCTTATGGTTAGGGGGTGTCGTATAATGTGGGCCTGTGAAGCCCTTTGACACTGGAACTGTGATGATGGCGAGGAAGCTAACCTTTGGTGCTCCACTCCAGCAGGTCTTCAGTGTTGTCCTGGAAAACCCTCCTCGCGTCTTCAGGTCTCATGGACACCTCCTTGGTCTGGATCAACACGAAGCCTTTCTCAATCATCTGTGGAAGTCAGGAAGGAATATTAAGACTATGAACAGTGTTGTGCACTAGCAAACAGCTTGCTTTCTTTAGCTTAACTACGCCAATGCATTAAATGTTGTCTACAGCTAGCAGTAATTGAAGTTCATGACACATTAAGGCCCTATAATATTTCCTAGAATAAACACTACATTTCCTATTGTAGCTTCTCTACATCTATATCTGTCTACAGACCATACATGACTCTACTCTTACTCACAACTTTTGGATGGCAATCGCTTCATGGTGTTAGACAGCTACACTAACAGTATTAGAATTAGTATTTTATAATGAATGGCTAATGGCTTTAAAAATGAAAGGGCACATAGAGTACTACTGTATATATACAATGATAATGACATGTGCTTAAATTCGTTTTTAATCAAGGATGTGGTCCGTGGTAACTTGTAGGCTGTTGGGAGTTTCACATCCTTTCTATGAGCAACTAACCAAACACCCCCCCACCCTGCCTCACCCAACACCTGCCCTCCCCCCACCCACCCTGCCTCACCTCGTCGATGAGCTTGCGAGCGTTGGCGGTCGTGTAGTCCCCGGCGAAGAACACGAAGAGGCAGGACTCCTCGCTGGCCTTGCGGCGTGCGCCCCTCGTCAGCGGCACGATGCTCCGCGACGCGTCCGTCGACACGCGCACCCCCTTGAACTCAGACTCCGGCCCCGGCGTCGGGACCGAGTCCGCCGCCGCCGCCGCCGCCTCGGCCAGCAGGCTCCAGTTGTTCTCGCCCGACACGGGGGTGAAGTCGTGCACGTTGCTCCAGTTGTTGTTGAAGATGCTGAGGCCGGCGTCCTTGAAGTGGAAGGCGAGCTCGGGGTAGTAGTACTGGAAGCAGCCGAAGCGCATGCCCGTGGACGACTCGATGACGGGCTGCGTGGCGCAGCACAGGGACACCGACATCTTCTTGCAGTCGCGCGCGCGGAACTGCTGGCACGCCGCCACGCAGCGCACGTCCCGGCAGTCGCGGAAGAACACGCTGCCCTTGACGGGGCCCAGGAAGAGCCGGCAGTTGACGCAGTCGTCCACGGTGATGGTGGCCGAGTGGTCAAACACGAAGATGTTGCAGTTCTCGCAGTCCTGGATGACCAGCTGCTGGCCGTTCAGCGTGCCGGGCAGCCGGCCCACCGTGGCGTCTTTGAGGCCCGTGAGCATGTAGTCCTTGGGGTCAACCTGGGCGAGGAAAACACACGGATATCGATATTCAGCCTGATGGTGGTAATGCTGACCAGCCCAGGTCTAGCCATCTCTAGCGCAACTGGCATTAACACCGCCAGGGTTAGGGGGGTCAATTCCCAATGGTAGAGCAAGGCATTAACACCGCCAGGGTTAGGGGGGTCAATTCCCACTGGGGCCACCCATGCTAAGAATGTATGCACTCTCAGTATTGTAAGACGCTTTGGATAAGTGTCCACCAAACAGCATATCTATATTATATTTGTTAGGCTATGAGGTTAGATTATTTCATTTGTGCCCAACCAGCACTTACTGCACTCCTAGTTAGCGCTGGAAGGAGGGGACCCTTCTCAAGGTTTCTACGATTTTCTACTGGTTTGAGGTGGGTTTATTCTGGCAGGGTTTAAAGTTAGTTGTGGTCGTCTGTTCGGCCTGTGAAGAGCTTTGGGAATGCAAGGGAGATAGAGATATATATATATATATATATATATATATATATATATATATATATATATATATATATATATATATATATATATCT